>JBBBDQ010001054.1:1162500-1187500 GCA_037127315.1 Ascarosepion bandense | reverse complement strand
AATGGATTCTAAAACAAGAAAGCTTCTTTCTAAGCATAAGATGCATAATCCAAAGGCTGATGTAGACCGTCTATACATACCCCGTAAAGAAGGTGGGAGAGGTCTTATTCAGCTGGAATTGTCATACAAGACAACAACTATTGGCTTACTAAAATACATAGAAACAGCAACGGATTGGATGATACAATTAGTAAGGCAACATTAAGAAAGAAAGAAAAAATATTCAATAATGAAAGAAGGGAGTAAATACAAACAAGATTTACAGTTAGATTCTGTAGAAAAGCAAAACAGAAGCCAAGAACCAACTATTGCAGCAAAAAATATGAAAATGAAAGCCAAAGATAAAGCTCTTGAACAGATGAAACAACTCTGGCAAGACAAACCTCTGCATGGTCAACATCCAGAACGTGGCAATAAATCCAATGATGATAAAGTTAATACTCATCGATGGTTACGTGCATCTGGATTAAAGTCTGAAACTGAAGGCTTTGTTCTTGCAGCACAAGACCAAAGTCTTTTCACTAGAAACTTTCAGGCAAATATTATGCATAATAATATGAATCCAAAATGCAGGTTTTGTGATAAACACGAAGAAACAATAGACCACCTAATATCAGGCTGTTCTGTGCTTGCCCCAAACGAATATAAAAATCGCCACGATAGAGTTGGGCAATATTTACATTGGACAATGTTCAAACACTATTGAAAATCTGTAAACAAACACTGGTATGAACATCACCCAGCACCGGTTACAGAAATAGAAGATGTCACCATTCTATGGGATTACAGTATCTACACAGACAGAAAAATTGAAGCAAACAGGGCAGACATTATTGTTAAAAACCAGAAAGAGAAAACTTGTCTATTAATTGATATGGCTTGTCCAGCGGATTGTAACATAGCAACCAAGGAATTTGAAAAACTGTCAAAATATAAAGACCTGGAAATTGAAATAGAAAAAAATGTGAAAATTGAAAACAAGAGTTTTGCCAGTGATAGTAGGTGCACTTGGAATGATAAAAATGGAACAAAACAACACATTGAAAGAATCCCTGGAAACCCAAGCTTAAGAGATATACAAAAAATTGGCTTATTAAGTACAGCCCACAAACTAAAGAAAACTTTATCTATGTGACTCTAGGGATGATAGGGAAATGGAAAAAACATGACATGGGGATATAACAACACGCCACGACCTGCCTTAGGTCTCTCGCAGACTTGGTTTTATAGTGAGACCAAAGCAGAAATTGAAATATGATGAAAAATGACAAAATAATAATAATAATAATAATAATAATAATAATAATAATAATAATAATAATAATAATAAACATGACTCGCCAAACATATGACATTTGGCGTGAAAAAGTTGGTCAAACAAATAGAAAGTATATTGACGAAAATAAATTGGCCAATGTACGTAGGTACATTATTCGTAATAACCGACTGTCAGAGGCTGAGATTCACGAAATTAAAAGAATTGTAACAAGAAGAGTCGAATCAACAAAATATGAAAAGGAACCGGAACCGGAAAGAATCCCTGGAAACCCCAGCTTAAGAGATATACAAAAAATTGTCTTATTAAGTACAGCCCACACACTAAGGAAAACGTTATCTATGTAATGCTGGGGATGATAGGGAAGATAGAAAAACATGAAATGGAGTCATAACAACAGGCCACTACCTGCCTTAGGTCTCCCCGCAGACTTGGTTGGTAGTGAGACCAATGCAGAAATCGAAATATGATGAAAAATGACATAATAATAATAATAATAAAATGTGGAATTTGAAAACAAATATCGTACCAGTGATAGTGGGTGCACTTGGTATAAAAAATGGAACAAAAAGACACATTAAAAGAATCCCTGGAAACCCCAGCTTAAGAGATATACAAAAAATTGTTTTGTTAAATACAGCCTACACACTAAGGAGAACTTTGTCTATGTAACGCTACGGATGTTAGAGTGATATGAAAAAACATGAGATAGAGTCATAACAGCACACCACTACCTGTCTTAGGTCACCCTGCAGACTTTGTAATAGTGCGACCGTAGCAGAAATCTATTTATAATGAAAAGTGACATAATAATAATAATAATAATAATAATAATAATAATAATAAAGCAAACAGGCCAGACATTATTGTTAAAAACCAGAAGGAGAAAACTTGTCTATTAATTGATATGGCTTGTCCAGCGGATTGTAACATAGCAATCAAGGAATTTGAAAAACTGTCAAAATATAAAGACCTGGAAATTGAAATAGAAAAAATGTGGAAATTGAAAACAAGAGTTGTGCCAGTGATAGTAGGTGCACTTGGAATGATAAAAAATGGAACAAAACAACACATTGAAAGAATCCCTGGAAACTCCAGCTTAAGAGATATACAAAAAATTGTCTTATTAAGTACAGCCCACACACTAAGGAAAACGTTATCTATGTAATGCTGGGGATGATAGGGAAGATAGAAAAACATGAAATGGAGTCATAACAACAGGCCACTACCTGCCTTAGGTCTCCCCGCAGACTTGGTTGGTAGTGATACCAAAGCAGAAATCGAAATATGATGAAAAATGACATAATAATAATATATGTAATTATATTGTTCAATATTTTTTAGGTAAGAATTATAAATATCATGAATAGAGCATTTGTATATATAAACAGTATGGATGTAGAAATCAAGACCTCCTGACGATTTAATGCCTTAAGTAATAATTAAAAAAGATTATTTGCCCAAGTCGAATAAGATGTTTGTTTACTTATAAAATCAATTTTAAAAGAAGAGTATGCAGAGCTTCTATTTAATACAATTTGTCTAATAGGGTAGTGAAAGCTGAACGAGTTCTTCGCATCTTGTAGAGGAGACTTGAGACAACAAACCTGATTCTACAGTAGGATGTTGAGAATATCATGGAATGAAGATATAAATATCGATGAAGTTTTAATAAGATGAGAGCAAAACGGACGCTTATGCTTAGAATCCGAAAGAGACAGTTGAAATTTCTGTGACAAATAACGAGTAATGATGGCTTGTAGAATTTGACACTCACAGGACATATTAACATTAATAAGGTAGAAAAAAACAGAGAAAAACTTACATAACGAGCTTGTGTAAATAGATGGGATGACATGAAATGGGAGGGTTAATAAGGAGACAATCATTGCTCAGAACTACAAGGAATAAGAAGCTGAAGAGACACATGATTGTTCAAGATTAACTGTTGCTATGAGAATGTGTCTTAATGAAGAGAAATGAAACGAAGGAACTTGGATGAAAAGAAAAGTTCGTACCGCTGAGAAATCATTTCGCCAGCCTTCGTGCAGTGCAGCACTCCCTCCCTCTTTCTCTTTATGATCAAAGTTCATCATTCTCAAGAGAAAGGTGAGCCGGGGTTAGCTCAAGGCCGGTTTGGGTCGGCCAAACTGACCTGACTTTCAGGCTTTGGCCGAAAGTAAATAGGAATGAAATAGTCTTTCTGTGCGTGGAGGTAGTGGAAGGACTCTTCATCTCCTTAACCATTCATGTCACGAAATATGGCAGTTACAGTTAAGCAGCGTCACTGAAGGGTAATTTACTTTCCCGATTGAGTGTCACTACCCGAAGCTTCCAACAATCGCACACAAAGCATACATCCAACACACCGTCTACGTACACAGCAATTCCGACCTTGAGTTGAAGATGAGGCAAATACTGAGAAGTAAAATCCTACCGATGTTCAAGAGTGAAAAATGGTTAAAGAAACAAATGTGAAGTTTCCAGATGAAAAGAAAGAAGGATGATTGAATGAAGACCAAAAATTTAGGAAGAGAAAAAAATAAAAAGCAAGCTTTTTATCATCTGCAGCTTTGTCTGGCATAAGGGCATCCTAGTATGGAGTATTACACTAATTAAATTAAGAAATTATTCTGTAAGGCTAGGTCAGAAAAGTGCCATGGTAAGTGGCAAGATAGAAAAAATGATAATGAAGTTGAGAAAAATAAAACAAAGAGTCGCTTAGTGAATAAAAAAAATGAATGAAAAAGAAAAAATGGAATACGAAACAGAAAAAAAATTTGTGTTAGAAATATACAAAAAGGAATGAATGAAATAAAAAATAAAAGGAACAACGAAGAAGAATCAGAAAATGAAGAAAGTTTTAAAAATGGTGAAAGAAAGCTAAGTGAAAAACATTGATAAAAAACGAGAATTATACGTAATCACAATTTCGGAAAGGGAAAGAAAGATAAGCGAAGAAAAGAAACCACCAAGAAAAGTCAGAATTTGGTAAAGAATTTACAGTTGTGGAAAGAAAAGTTTTGAAGATATGAAATCTTAGAAGTGTATGAAAATATTGATTTTGCAGATAGTTGCAGCTGTCATTAGCTCTCGTTCTCTACGACGGAGAGAATTTTAGATTACCGTACATGCACACTTGCATACACACAAACTCGAATACCTCATTCACATAAAATAATCCTCTCTAAAAGATGATTAATATCTATGTTTAATCCACAAAATAAAGAAACGAATATTATATTAATAAAATAAAATAAACCCAGACAACACTAAAAATCACTCCAGTCCATCGACTCATAGATAGTAGTAAAATAAAAAGAGTCTACCCTTTTTAAAAAACGTAATATTCCAATATAAGAATTACCTAGACAAAAATAAAAAATGACCTGTCCCAAACTAAACTACCATGCCCCACTCTCCTAACTCAAAGCTTTATTTCTGTATATATATATATATATATATATATATATATATATATATATATATATATATACTAGCAGTATAGCCCGGCGTTGCTCGGGTGTAATGAAAGCTTTAAAACTAATGCATGGTCCTGGAGCTCAGATTCTTTGGACGTTGGCACTAAAAACTAAAAAGCAATAATTGTTTCCAGTTAAAGCGAAATCGTAGACTGAAAGAAAAATCAATGAATGTAAGTCAAATTTTCATTTCCTGGTATCGATATCAAATAAGTTTTTTCGTCGTAAACTGAATTTTGAAGGCTAAATAAGTCCTCTGAGTAAATGGACTAAGAACTACATTTATACGTACTTAGAGCCAAACTCGAAGTAAAAACTAAAATAAAAGGGCTGAAAATCTGATTTTGATCAGACCCGGTCTATTGCCTTTTATCTATATATATTAACGATTTTCTGCACTATTGTAAGAACTGCAACCTTGAAACTTCTGAATGTCATTTCTTATGTCTTTGTCTATGAGTGTATCAAATTTGATTAAAATCGGACCAATCCTTCTATAACCCGATTTTTTCGATTATCGATTTTCGATATTTATCGGGTGTACCTCGACACAAAACCTAGCTAAGAACACTCGCAGACGCTTATAGTACAACTGTGTACCTTTTCAAGGAAATCGGTTCAGCCGTTTCGGAATCTATAGGTAACGGATACACACACACACACACACACACACAGACACACACACACACACACAGAGAAAGTTCCATTTCCATTTACAAAGTTCCATTTACAAAGTTTATATATATATATATATATATATATATATATATATTGTTATACTTTATTGTAATTTGAACATGTTCTAAAGTATAATTTAAAATAAACATTCATAGCTCTATTTCTATATTGAGCACTATTTTAAATTTATTTTGGACGTTAATATTTTCTTCGTTCCTTATATATATAAATAAAAAGAAGACAAGAAGAAACTGTATTTAAATCGCCTACGCATTTCGTCCTGTGATTAAAATTTAATGACGAATGGTATTATAAAGCAGTTCTGCATACTTTTCTTTTAATATTGATTTTATAAGTACACAAATATCTTATTCGACTTGGGCAAATAATCTTTTTAATCATTACTTAGGGAATGCGATTTAAATACAGTTTTCCTCTTGTCTTCTTTTTATTTAACCAATCTGTCCTTAATCTCAGATCATAACTGAGTATATTTTTATGTATATGTGCTAGAAGAGAGAGAGAGAGAGAGAGAGAGAGTTGGGGGTAGAGGTAGACAAAGAGAAAGAAGAAAACGGAAATGAGGAGAGAATGTAAGTATATATTTAAGAAAAAATGCCGTAAGAAATTCAGGAAAACTTTCTTGGTCAGATTGTATAAGTAAATATTTTTCGCTAGTTGATTTTCTTTTCATGAATTTTGTTTGTTGCTCGATGATTTATGAATCTGAAATCTTATATCACTGAAAACTAATTATACGCGTTTCAATAGATTTTGTAGTGTGTTTTATTTTTCATATATCATGGTGCATTTGTGTGGTCCTGTGGAAGTCCTGTATCTTCCACAGGCATTAAGTCCTGTGGAAGATACTGTCTGCAAAGTCACAACAGAGACCTTATTCAAATAGAGATGTTGAACTATGCCTATAAAGCAGACTTTTGTAGCGTTCACAAAAAGTATTTTACATCAATTTAGTCGACAAATTCTTTATACTTCATTGGTGGAGCTAAATCCTGAAGTCACTACCGGAATGAATTTAATTCTTATTTTTATTTGAGAAGCTTCTATTTGTAGTTAGCAGGTATGGCCACATTATTTGGCATTCATTTTCAGTTATGCAGAGGAACTTTATCTGGTCTTCGGTATGCAGTTACTCGATCTGTTTAAAAACCCTTGTTCCAGACTATAGATGACTTGCTTTCTCTTTCAACGGTACGTGACCGTCTCAATTCTCCGACACATTATAAGCAGACTTTTTGTACAAGAACCAAATTAATACAGCATCGCGTATGTCTATTCTATCCTCTATTTATTCTCTCTATACCAGCATTTACCAGTCAATAATTGCACACGTGAACTCCCTTTGTTTTTCCCAAAAAAACTGTACTTTAGGTCACCTGTAGAGTGGTACACGTTGCTGCTTATAGCTTTCGTATGAGAGGCTTATTACTGTAATGATTACATTTTCAATGCCTATTTTTTGGCAACTTCAACTGCTCCTGTGAGGTTTCATGGTCCTGTCTTTCTGCTGCTATTTTAAATTATCTACACAACTGCATTTTTAGTAGTTGGTTCAGTTTCTCACCACCCGCCTTTCTCGCCTTGAATTCTTCTTTATCTTCAAATTCACCTCCTCCATCAAGACCCGAAATATATGCTGCTGAATACGACAGCAGTTCTTGTTCAACGAATACTGTGCGAGAGAACTTCGTTCATCTTCGATACAATCAGCTCAAGCTTATCAAATCTTATTTTCCATTAGATTTTATTTTTTAATGTAAAGTCTTGGAGCTGAGCACCATATATTGTAAGCCTCTTACGAGTCTTTCTATTATGCTAGGCAATTTCAAGATGTGTTCTATTGAAATGTGTAGAACTATGTCTAACTACTTCCCATGTGTTCAATGTTGCAATCAGTTTCCAAGGGTAGGATTATGATTCGAGTCGTAGATTGAACCTCTTTTGATGAGTTAAAAATCAAATGTAGATAAAATATAAATTCGGAAACCAACAGGGTGATAAAATAAAGAGCAAATAAGGAACGTTTATCAATTTTACTTGGGCCACTTTTATTAGAACTTCGTAAGTCACTGAATACATTTTGATATCTATCCTTCTTATCTCTTTGTCGTATGTCATCCAAATCGAGAATTCAAAGGTATTTGTATCCGTTTTCATTTTGCATTCCTCGTGACTTTTTTTAATAATAGTTCAAAGTCACGACAAAGCGTTTTTCTACTTTTCTTCATAGTCAACACAGCACACTTGGAAGTTCCGAATCACATTTCTATATCATTACTACATTCTTGCACTGTATTCAATAGGGAATCCATCTGGTTCTTTTGATTTTTCAAACAGCTTTAAATCATCAATAAATAGCAAAAATTTAGAACGGATCCGTACTTTCACAAATGGTAACCAATTTTTATCTCACTGAGCAGCAGAAAAATAGGTACCAATGCATTAACAAGTAACAAGCATTGTTGAAAAATGCCACACTTAATTACTGCGTCATTAAGATATTCATTATTTGAATACAAACGAGTCTTCACTTTTACTATTCTTGATAACAGTAATAAAATTGTTTACTGTACTGAACATCTAAGATCCACGAATAAGGCACCATAACATACAACTTTTTAGAAATAAATCCAAGTTGTACATAGATTTGTTTGATGTCTCTTACAAGGAATCACCAGATAAGCCATCGTATCTATGGATTTTATTATTACTAATATTATTGATACTTATACGTAACAGATGATATTAGTCGCTGTCAAAGGTTTACTTTCAGGTCACCTCTCGTGATTTCAGAAACTAGTCATTATTTTTTTTCATCGACAGGCCGGATCAAATACCATCGCTATTTTGAGTAGGCTCTATTTCAAAATCGCAAATCAATATCTGAAACTATTTTTCCATGATTTTGTAAAATTTGAATGGTTACTGATGCTAAACCCTCATTTTTTAGGATGGCTCTTTTGACAGTATTTTATTAAAATTTTTGTAACAGAAAAAGTTGCAGTAAAATAGGGGTCGGTATCCGGCAGATTTAGTATTAATGAGTGCAATGTCAAATAATAATTGTTGTTGTTATTATTATTATTATTATTATTATGTTGTCATTTTTCATCATATTTTGATTTCTGCTATGGTCGCACTACCTACCAAGTCTGCGGGAAGACCTAAGGCAGGCCGTGGTGTGTTGTTATGGCTCCATTTTATGGTTTTTACAATCCCCTAACATCCCTAGCGTTACACAGACAAAGTTCTCTTTAGTGTGTGGGCTGTACTAAACAAGACAATTTTTTGTATATCTCTTAAGCTGGGGTTTCCAGGGATTCTTTCAATGTGTTGTTTTGTTCGATTTTTTATCATTCTAAGTGCACCTACTATCACTGGCACGATTCTTGTTTCAATTTCTACATTTTTTCTATTTCAATTTTCAGTTTTTTTTATATTTTGACAGTTCTTCAAATTCCTTGTTTGATATGTTACATTGTTAACGCTGGACAAACCATAATAATTATTAGGCAAGTTTTTTCTTTCTGGTTTTTAATAATAATGTCCGGCCTATTTGCTTCAATTTTTCAGTCTGTATAAATGGTGTAATGCCATAGAATGGTGACAACTTCTATTTCTGTAACCGGTGCTGGGTGATGTTCATACCAGTGTTTGTTTACATATTTTTTATAGTTTACATATTTTCCATAGAAAATTATTATTATTATTATTATTATTATTATTATTATTATTATTATTATTATTCGGAGTATTTTCTCAGTGTCCTAATGTTTCGCGTTTTTCGCCCATGAGGGTGTTTAATGTCTTTATTTGATGGATAAAGACCTCCTTAATACGCAAGCTGTGCTGAGACGAACGATTTTTTGATATTGCCGAGGATATATTTTTGTGCATATTTTTCCTTTCTCGGGCAACGTCATAATATTTAAATTTTTTCTTTTTATTTTCTTCGTCACATCTTCAAATGGAACTGATTAGCTGAATAAGATGAGGCGAAATTTCAACCATAAAATAGTGTTTCTGTTTTTATTTTCAAAGAGAGATGTTAGTTTGTATTTATATCATTTGTATTAGTGGTCACAAAACGTTGACGTCAGTTAACTGAGAAATGTTCCGTTTAACTATGGCAGGATAGTCATATCGTGAGCAAGTAGATATGATTTAACATACAGCCGCGCTTATGCATTGCATTTCTAGACCGAAGTCAGCCGAGTAATTCAACCTTTGCTTCCGTTTATGGGCGCGTTACTGAGACAGGATCCGTGGCACCGCAAACTATGGATCGACGAAGAACGAGATCCGCTCGTACGTCTGACCACAGAGAAGACATTCTATAGGCTGTCAAAGACGATCCAGGTATCAATTCACATCAAATAACCTTAGCATGCCGTACATCTTATAATACTGCACAGAGAATACTTTAAGAGCAATTCCTGTACCCGTATTATTTGTTACGTGTGCAGGGTCTTTCGCACTCTGGTCAGAACTTTTGTCGATGGTTTATTGCATAAACTGCCGATTTGCTGTTTTTCCGTTCATTCTTGGTTACGGATAAGCTAACATTTGAGATATCACATCGGTGGAAAAGTTTTTGCCAGTTTGTAAAGGGGCATTTTAAATCATTGTAATTTATTTTATGCATATTGTTATGAATTAAACATACCACCATGATTAATTTATCTCTTTTCTTTCAGATTATTAAAGCATCATTTATATTTTTCTGCAATATTTTCACCCATGTTCTCCAGAGAACCACCTACAGCGTGTTTCTTGCTGAGAATCTGTTTTCACGACACTTTTAAACACCATTTTTGGCTAGGCTTGTAACAGGTGATGATAAGTGCCATCTTGCTTCATCCTGCATTTATAATCTTGTTGATTGATGGAATCAAGTTATAGAGAGCAAATGTCGTTATCGTTATGAATAAAAATTTTCAAAAACACACAATTTTTTTCAAAATAAAATTTGAAATCGGCAAAAACATTTGCATTGACCTGATAGATTGATAACAAATCCAAAATTTGCGGAAGAATGGGGATCCCCAATGGTATAATACAGGCTAGACACCCGCATCAGTTTACGATGAACCGATGACTGTCTGTTCGGCCCATATGTTCTTCCAGCGCTTATTACACGAGAATTTATTTCGAAAACACTTCTAGACATTCTAGGGGATGAACATTAAGCACATAGAAAGTCGCATGTGATTCATGCATGACGGGGATTGCAGAGATTTTAGTCACATTGTTCGCAAGGAACTGGCGGACATCTACCATGAAAGATGGATAGGTTGAGTAAGATCAGTTCCATGCCCAGCCAACTAAAACAATTGGTTTATGCAGCAGATGTAATAAAGCAGAAACGCTTTATTGACGTATCATAGCAGCCTTCGAAACCATTCAACCCTATGTGGGAGTATTTGAAAGAGTCCGAGAGTCAATGGTCCGAAGAGTCTATGTGCGTCTATAAGCAAGCGGTGACATTTTGAACATTTATTATAAACTGCTGTGTTGAGGTATAACGATGTTCTTGCGGACATATGTTAATATTGTTCTTGTTCTGATGTGAGGAACCCGCTCTCAATGTCTGTAAAAGTATTTTTGATACACCATGTATGTATATATATATATATATATATATATCGCAATGAAAATTCGAAGGGCTTAAATCGATCCAGTTAAATTCGTTGCATTCACTTACACGTAACCTTGGGAAAGTTATGGATTCATCTTTTCTCCCTCCAAATATGTGTTGAATAGCAGGGTAGATAGGGTTCTTTAGTCTTGGTTGGCAACCATTCTACTGCAGTAAGAAATGGCATCCTATTGGGGGAAAATTTTCTACCTAGTCAGCCATCCATCGAAAGAAACATACTCGCCCAAGCGTGTATTACGTGCTGACACTCAACTGACTGATATATATATAAATAAAAAATAAATTAAATATTTAATATTTTAATATTAAATATTTTTAATGTATAAATATAGTTTGTTTTTTTTAGTTTATTTTATTCATTATATATATATATATATATATATATATATATATATATATATATATATATGAATAAAATAAACTAAAAAAAACAAACTATATTTATACATTAAAAATCTCAATTAATGTCAGATGGTTCAATGAAGTATTTTCTATTTTCCATACACAGACTATAAAGGCCGAATAACATATTTCCTTGAAACAATATGACACAAAACAACAATGATATTAGCCTAAATAATTCTTAGAATAAAAATAGATTTCGCTAATGATTCTATGTGTATTTGCACCGTGTCAGAATTTTTTGATAGCCAGTGACTTTGATTAATCTTGAACCTAAACTCAGGCCCCACATTTCCTACTTATAAGAAAAACATCTACAAATGAAATAGAGATGAGGGATGGCAAAATATTTAAAAAACATGGCAGAAGTGTAAGAGTAAAACAGTGTAAAATTAGAATGTTTCGAAATAAATTCACTGTATTTAAGTTGACCAAGAAACAAGCATGGATGAGTTTCAGCTGTTAATTGTATACACTAAGTGGTTATAATCCATCCGCCACACTCAACAACTTTACAAACAGAAATGACTCCCTTCTGGAAACTTAGTCATCGTTAATGATATTCAACATTGTTTTATCGCTTTCTACTAACAATGCTATTAATGCTAACAATAACATTGAGAAATATTCCTGAAGAAAGAATATAAAACTCAGAATTTGAATGGGAAGAACTACATCGAAAACAAATTGTAGAAAATTAAGGATGAATTTGTCACATGTAATGAGACATTTAAAAACTGAAGAAAAAATCAGAAATAAAAAATTGTTACACTATTTACATTAATCGGACTATTGTTCTCATCTTTACTGCCATGTTTACGACGTTTCGACCGTTGTGCGCTCCGTCTTTTGATCAGGTGCTAAGAATTTAGAATCTAACCCTAACCTTTCAACCCGAACTCTTTATTAAGATTACTTGAATATATCATTCTCATTCCTTGTGCGAAGCCTTCTTTGGTAGTCATGAGTTATCTCCCTCTAACCCAATTCTCTAAATTACTTGTTTACCACTTTTATAGTTTGGTATTGAACTCACAACTATTTGGGTTAAGTCACTGGAACTAACCAACGTCTATATCCACTTGGCCATATGTCCAAAAGGACCAGAAGCGTCATCGTACAAGGAACGAGAATGATATACCCCAGTGATCTTAATAAAGGGTTCGGTTCGAAATTCCTAGCATCTGAAGAAGGCCAGAGCGTACAACAACCAAAACGTCGTTATCGTGGCGGTAAAGATGAGGACAATTGTCCGAATGATGTAAATACTGTCTCATCTCAGAAATATAGACAAATAGAATGATCTATTATTAAACGTCATACAAATGGGAGCAAAGATGAGGACAACACTCCGAATAATGTAAATACTGTAAATGCTACCTAAGCTCTGAAGTATAGACAAAAAGAAAATTGTTTTCCAGATTAACTTACGAAAAGGATTATTCGTGTTTTTCATGTATTTGGTTTTTCTTGTCGTCTTTTATTATTTTTGGTTTAATTCCTGTTGATAAAATATAGGTTCATGACAATCCAAACAAAGAAATGATTAGATCCAGGACAGAGTTCAACATAAACAGAATCTTCTAGAGGTGTTCTCCATGGTTGTATTCTTGGGGAATTATTTATACAGAATTGTTCGTATCTAAAAAAAAACGTGATAACTTGTTAAATGATGATTTGGAAGAGCTAAGTCCCTTCTAAAGATTATTTTTTCTCTCTATACTGCAACGCTGCATAGAATCAAAGAGACTGATGATTCTCTAACGAATAATAACTGTTTCCAACCAGATTAGCGCTGGTTTAGTTGTATTTTATCACGACTTGTATGTTCAGCGGTTCCAATAATTTAAAAATATGAATAAATCCGTAAGATAACCAAATGAAATCGGTATGTTATGACAGGACACAAATTCAGCTAAAAGTTGGCATAAGATCATACAGAATCAGGTAAATGATGAGCAAATAACGAAATGTTAGAGACTTTTGCATTTGCCTTAACCTAATCTATAAGCGTCACTTCGAAAGTAATGTTTCCAATTTAATTACGTTGACTCTCGGCATCAGAGGTGAATGTTGGTGCTATGGCAGTTGAGGTTAAATCTTCCAAATGGGAATCCATAAAATTTACTTTGTTGAAGTAACAATCTGGTAAAATTTATCTTACATAATAGTGTATTGGAAGTACAGTCGTGTCCCAGAATTCCTCCATGCAGAAAAATTGAAAACTTTGATATACATCTGACACTTACGGAGAGCATAGACTGGATGTAATCATTGGCTGTGGATAAAGCGTTTCAGTGGTACTAGCATCAGTGCGTGTAACAAGCCATTATCTGGACGGTCTCTGTCACTCACGAGGCATCTTGAAAATGCATAGCCAGTGGTGGTGACTATGTGGAAAAATACTATTTTGAGGTTGAAAAATTTGCTCTATCGTACAGTGTCATTGTCCATTCTGTAACTGTTATATATTGCGTGGAAATAGATAGGAGGCAATACTTTCGGAGTGCCTGACGTGTGTTTGCATACATCTGCAAACACACACACACACGCACGCGCGCACGCGCACACAAACACACACACACACACACACACACGCACACACACACATATATATATATGAAGAGAGAGCGAAAGACAGACTGATGTATTCTCTTATTTGTCTATGTGTGTGTGTATATGGATAGAGTGACAACGATTTTTTCTCTATGCTTGAGAGTGACCGAAAAAAAGAGATTGATCTTTGTCTTGTATCACACTCGCACACGTGTATGTGACTGTGTGTGTGTATTTATGTGTGTGATTGTGTCTGTGTGTGTGTGTGTGCGTGTATGTGCGTGTGTGTGCGTGTGTGTGTGTGCACACGATTGGAACTGGCTTATTTCTATTTACCGTCTTTGCCTTTCTACCGATCGTTCTTCTCCGGCTGCCAACTTTTCCACCGCCACATCGACACAGCCTCTATTTTCTCGTCACGTTACCTTCGCCGCCATCTTTTTCGTCGCTATTATCGGCCAGATCGCCATCAGCCTCCACCCCGCATTGCCTGCCCGGCCTATTTGCTCTGCAACCCACGTCTTCGCTGATGTCGTGACGATTAAATTGTACCGAAATCATCGCATTGATCGTCGTCCTTCGCCTCCGGTTTCAACGCCGGGCTCTCCCCTACCTTCGCCTTTCCCGGCGCCTATTTCTTGCACGCTCCATCCCAACCTTCCATCAACGCCACCGCAGTTTCCGACCTCGCTACCACCAAGGACAAGAACAATGTCCTAGACTCTCTATACACATCGTTCTTCACATCTGCCGCTTTTCGAGTTTTTCATTCTGAAAACGCACTCTCTTATAACGTTTATTCTCCTTTCGATTTCCTTCTCTCCTTCTACATCTTCCTCTGTTGCTTTCTTCTTTTTTTCTCCATCGCTTTTATCTATTTAGCGGCCTATCAATTACTTCACGTATCTCTCGTTGTCTCCTGCGGTCTTCCGCTCTGCGATAATGTGCGTGTGTGTATGCAATGCTGGCTGAACGCGCATACGAACAAACGAGACTATGTGAGTTGTCTCCCTTGCTAGCTACCATTTTTCTTTCCTTTCATCCAAATTCCTTTTAATTCCACCTTATTCACTCTATCGTCTGACATAAACATTTTTCCCTACATTTTTTCTTGGTCATCTTTAAAACTCTTTCGTCTTATAAGCGTAGATCTAGCAGCTCTTTAACTTCGATAATGTTTTATATTTAGACGTACCGCGGCTTATGGGCGCCACTCGTAGTACACTATATTGGGAGTAGCGATTGTATGAGATTTAAACTGAGTTCGATCCTTGATAGTTACGCTAAAAATGTAACTTTCTGGGAGAGGTTGCACTTAAAATATCTGTCGCTCTTTGTCAATTTCTGTTTTTACTTTATGAATGTTTGTAAGACATTTAATTTCTAAAAAAATGTTAATGTATCAATCTCGAGATTGATTCAGTTTATTTCTGCATTAATATAGTTTAGTTCTTTTATTTTCTTTCAGTCTTCCTTAATGAATGCGATATCCATTTGACATATATCGTTAATTGTTTTTATTCAGACAAAATTACAGTTACGAATACTATTTTCTAGGTAGGCACACCAGTCTTACCTAGCAGATCACCATAAAACAAAATTTCACGCCTGATTCTCTATTTTTTACTTTGTTCTACACTAATTTAACTTCAATATAAATAAAGATTTTGAATCAAGATTTTTAGGCAGACGAGCCCTCACTATGCCGCGCGTAGACATCTGTGCGATCATATTTGTAATATCTGTCACTTCAATTTCAAAATTTGAATAATTTTTTCAATCGATCTATGATATCCTATCGCGGAGGGATGTTAAATCTGCTTTTTTTCTTAAAATATAATATAGTGAGGTCCATCCTTATAGTGTACACTACTCTATATTATAGACCTACGTATATTGTAATATCAGAGACATAGCGATTATAGACAATGAGAACATCTCTAAACGCCTAAAAAAGCCACTGAAGAAATACTTTGAAGGCATGTCAAATCTCAGTTCAGTTACACACTATTTCTTCTTGCCGCACGCACACACACACGCACAGACACACATACGCACACACACAAAAACACACACACACAATATATATATATATATATATATATATACATAATATATATACAATATATATATAATATATATATACAATATATATACAATATATATATATATATATATATATATATATATATATATATATATATATATAAAGGGTGAGATGGATTGTCTAAATGATGCACAAATGAAAATAACACTGGGATCTCATTTTAACATATATTTATCAAATTTAGATAAAA
Organism: Ascarosepion bandense; assembly: GCA_037127315.1. Taxonomy (NCBI): domain Eukaryota; kingdom Metazoa; phylum Mollusca; class Cephalopoda; order Sepiida; family Sepiidae; genus Ascarosepion; species Ascarosepion bandense. Next base: position 1,171,129 of record JBBBDQ010001054.1, on the reverse strand, counting down.
ATACCTTGAAATGCTACGAGTAAATTTATTCAATAAAACGGCCATTAGCTTCAATCACGGCCTCCAGTCAACTTCGGAATATCCTGCAAATCTTTTTGATAGTCTCCTTGTTTGAATCGGTGACTGCTGCCACGATCGTTGCCATTATTTCCTCTTTGGATTTACAAGGAGTTTTGTTGGTCTCTGCGCTACACACACAATAATCAAGGCGGTTGCAGTTTTTGGGGTTAGCTGGTCAAATATAAGTGATGTAGTCGCAGAAATTGTTTGAGAGCCATGATAGGGTTCTTCTGCTTGTGTGGCATGTTGCAAAGTCATGTTGACAGACAGTAGCCACCCTTTTGACCCAAGAAAGCACTGCCTCCTCAAGGCACTTGATTGAGGCCTCCGTAATGACGCTGTGTACCTGTGGAAAGATTAATGAAGGCATAACGTCGACATCAATATTGATCGCTCCAAACACCATGATACTGACTATATACAACATCCAACTCTTTCTGAATCCTTCGCGCTGTCTTCAGATCCACACTTAAACCCTGGAAAAGCCTCTGGTGCAAATACCATGTTGTAGAGCATGCCGTTACAAATTTCTGGCGAAGGGAATTGCGTCATGGTGCTCCTTTTTCACATACAATGCTCAACTAACACTATTATACAGTCGACAAAATCAAAAGCACATATATATATATATATATATATATACACACACACACACACACACACACACACACACACACACACATATATATATATATATATATAATTCTTACTTTCTTACTTTCTTACTTTCTTTATCTTTCCACTTCCTTTTCTTAGAGCCAGACAAGACTAAATTTTAACTTACAACTCAGTTTAAAAGTAAGGTTTTCCAATAATCTAAAAATAGACATTGATTTCTGTCTACTTTCTTTTAATCCCACCCCTTTAATTTTTCTGTGATGCATATTTTTTTAACTTCCGCCGGTAATATATATTGCTTTATTTGGAAATAAAAAGTTACCAATGATGAGTGAAATTTCTCTTAGGGATTTCATGTAGAAATGGCCATAAAACTGATTTGAACATCGAAATTTATTTTATTTTATATATATATATATATATATATATATATATATATATATATATATATATATATATATATATATATATATATATATATATGTATATATATATATACTTGGGTTGAAACGTGAAACAGGCAATTTATCTATGCCCGCAGTGTTGATATCCACAAAAGCTCTACCTCAATTACTGAACATTCTTCCGGTTTATATATATATATATATATATAGAACACTGAGATCAACACCGAGTGGCCACAGTTTGTTTTATGGTTGCACACAGTCTTTCAATTATTTTTAGTATCGACTTTCATATTTGCATACGCACTATCTCTGATGTGGAGCACTTTTACTCATAAATATTGTAAAACTTAAGGTTATAATTTATCTCACACACACACCCACACACACACGCACACACCCCAAATTCACATGATAATCCTAAACAAAAAAGAACCAGATAACCCATAAAAACAATTCTAAAGCATAAAGATGAAATCAAAAAATGCTCTTTGTCACACACACACACACACACACACACACACACACACACACACACACACACACACACTTCAAGCAAGAAGTATCGCCAAAGCAATGAAAAGAATCAGATGAGTGATAGAAGATAATTACAGAAAAAATAAATTTAACGTGCTAATGTGGAAAAACCCCACCCCAAAATTATTTAAAGTTGGTGGCCAGCATTTGATTCATTTATTTATTTATCTGTTTATCCATTTATACACGTGCTAATATAAAAACCGCCAATACCACAAACATTTCAACCGGGTAGCCAACAGTTGATTTATTCTTGTATTTACTCATTTATAAACATCTTGGCCCTCCGAAACAAAAGGAACTCGATACGTAAAGTCACAAGTTTACTCACCTGAAGAGAGTCAACATTAGACTCGAAACACGTGTAGCGTCACAAATACCATTATGGACACTTAATGTATCATAACATGTATAATAACAACAACAATAAATATACACTTTAAACAAAACGTTCTCGGCCTCTCACACTTTTTATTCTATACCAATTTCTCTAATTGGAAAAACCCTATTTCTGTTTTTAATATATATATATATATATATATATATATATATATGTTTAATATATGTTTAATGTTATCTTATACTGCACATTTCATATTGTTTGTTTTTTAATTCAATAGTATCTGCTTTGCTTACATTATTTGACACAAAGTTCATTATGAATAGCCGAGAAAAATGGTGTTGCACTGATTTTTCAAATGCGGTAATACTTTCTAACAAAATCGACTGTTATTTTCATCCGACTTTCATCTTATTCTTTTCGACTTCTATCTTTGTTTATTCTTTTCCTTCTTTTTCTTCTTTTTCTCTTCTACTCTTCGGATATCGATGACGTTATTCGCTAAATAAAGCTTTTTTTTTTGTGGAAGACTAAAGTATCGGTTCGTATGGTGTGTGTCAAACTGTCCGAACACAGGCGCCATTCACTGCTTGCTAATTCCTGCTTAGTTCGGCTAATTGCCAAATTTGATAAGGCCAAGCAATAAACTATTTTCTCTTTCATTTCATTTAATATTATCCTCATTTTACTTTCTATTTTTCTTGTTTTAGTGCATCTCTAATAAAAATGTATTTAATTTCATTTTTTAGGTAACACTCATATGCCAGTCTCTCTTTGTAACTGTTTCTGTTTTTCGCTTTATATATATATATATATATATATATATATATATATATATATATGTGTGTGTGTGTGTGTGTGTGTGTGTGTATAAACGCAGAGAGAGAGAGAAAGAGATTGATATATATATATATGATAAAAATATAGTTTTAATATATGCTATATTTATGGGTAGACGTCCTCGATATCAAGAATAGAGCGTATGTAAATATTAAATAGAGGTGATCAGCTAAGTGACAAATTCCTATATTTCTATTGATCTCTCTCTCCCCTTATATATATATATATATATATATATATATATATATATATATATGTATATATATGTATAAATGTGTGTGTATGTGTATGTAGAATATATTGTTTTACACACACACACACACACACACACACACACACACATTTCGTATCATTTAAATATTAATTCAATGTTCTCATTTCTTTCATAAACTCTCATTCACTAAGACAACACAAAAATATTTGCTATTTAATAGCCGGGTAGGTAGGACTATTTATCTTTGATTAGAAATTAAGAACAATGTTGAATTTAAAACATTTGGAGAAAGCAACGGGAAACAACTCTAAGACATTTTTTGAGATATCATGACAATACAGTTACTATCTGTAGACTACACAAGAATCGGTAATGTCTTGAAGCACATAAGATTGAAAATAAATTTTAGCAATTGTAAATTTAATTAATTTTTCATGTTTAAATCTTTAACAATAAGTAAAAATTATAACCTAATGAAACTATAACCTATTTAGTTATACGTCAAAAAATGCATTTAAAAACTCGGACCATACTTGAAGAATTAATGTATATATTTTGCAGTAATTTGCACACACACACACACACACACACACACACACACACATATATATATATATATATATATACAACTCATATATTGATTGAGTTCAAGCATGAAACAGACTTTAATTTACTGTCAACTTTTATATTTACGTAACCTCTACCCATGATATTGAAAACTTTACGTATAAATATACCATATCTTAAAACTATATATATATATATATATTTTAATCATATCACCCCGAGCAAGGCGGTAACGCCACTGATGTGCAGAGGGCTACGTAAGAGTGAAAAGATTTGGAAAAGAGAAAGCCGGAAACCACGTCCTAAACAGGGAACAAGGGATGAGCCTCTACACCTGTACAATAGACGTGGGTGGAGCGTGAACCGGGCGATAGTTTAGTCTATCTACTCCATTTACTCCATATATATATGTTTATATAAATGGTCTCCGTATATATATATGATAAAAAAGGGTTTTATCGTATGCTAAGGACAACAGCATACGATAAAACCAGTATATATGTGTTTATATAAATTCTCTCTGTATATAAATGTTACATTTATATATATATATATATATATATGATAAAAAATGGTTTTCTCGTATGCTAAGGACGACAGGGATGTGCGTTGTGGTACTGTGGATATCGACTTGGAACGACAAATCGAGGCGCCGAGTTCGAATTCCAGTTGAATTCCTTGCATTCACTTGCGCACAAATACCCTTGGGAAAGGTATTAATTCGTCTCTTCCCTGCAGTTATGCGTTAAATAATAGGACAGTTTCTATAGCCTTGGTTGGCAATCAGTCTATCGCAGAAAGCAATGGCAACCTACTGCGGGGTAATCTTCTGCCCAGTCAGTCATGTCTCTTTCGAGACATGATAGTCCAAGTGTGTATCACGTATGTCACTTAACTGACTGAAGGACAACAGTTTGATAATCCCAAGAAATTGTAATAAAAAAAAAATACAGACAAAACAAAAAAAATAAAATCACCGTCGACATAAACATAAAACTTAAATTAAATGAAGTAGATTTCGTAGATATTACATTCAGTTTAAGTAAAGGTACATATGAGCCATATAGAAAAACCAACGACAAAACACTTTACATAAACAATTCTTCTAACCACACACCAACAAAAATCAATCAGATCCCACCATCAATTGATAACCGCAGTTTACTTGACAATTCTTCTAGCGAAACTATCTTCAGCGAAGCGAAGAAAGATTATGAAAAAACCATAAAAGTTACTGGATTTTCGACATCATCCACATACGCGCAACACAGTACAATAAATCCAACAGAAAAAGAAACATCACAAGGTTCAACCCAACGTAAAACAAGAATGTAAGTACGAATGTAGAAAAAAACATTGATTAAAATCCCCAGAATTTATTTTACAAAACCGAAGTAAAAATCTGCTACAGAATACGAAAGAAAAAAGTAAAACAAGCACAACAGAAAAATAGCATCACAAAGTTCAACCCATTGTACAGCAAAAATGTCATTAAAATGTAGAAAAAATATTCATTAAACTCTCCACAATATATTCAATAAAAACGGTTGCACCGAGAATATGAAATAAATAAATAAAATAAAATAAAAAACACAACGGAAAAAAAGCAACAAACAACAAGACAAATCAAACTTCCTTGTAACTGCAGAGTCAAGGATGAATGCCTCTTACACGGCAATAATTAAGGTTCTTAGAAACAGGGAAACTACGCACACAAGATATACTTTACTGTAATTAAATACACCAAGAGTATAATGCTTTCTAAACATATGTGAGAGTTTAAAAACAAAAGCCAAATCCCACCAAAAATTAAAAAAGTAGGAAATAGAACCACAGTCTACAATAATAAAACGAAAAACTGGAGACTGGAGGAAAAATAACTATAATGACCTTCACAAACCAACAGAAATAACTAAACGGACACTCAGAACCTACATCAAAAGCAGACAGGAAAATAATATTTTATTACTTCACTTAAAAAGTGAAAAATAAAAACGAATTAAAAAATTAATAGGTAAAATAGAATAAACAAATCGCCAAAAATCAGTAAATAATTAAAAAATTAAGTAAATTATAAAGGAATTAACAAACTATGAATAAACACATTAACAGAAGTAAACGTAATAATAAAAACCAACAACAAATAATCAAATAATGAATAACGAGTAAAAAATGTTAACACACAACATTATATAATAACAAATGAATGCATTCGAATCCACAATTATTTCTAGTCAATAGCCTTTGGAACTTAATGTTGAACTTAATGACCACTTGAATATATATATATATATATATATATATATATGTGTGTGTGTGTGTGTGTGTGTGTGTGTGTGTGTGTGTGTATGTGTTCGCGCGTAAAGATTCAGGTATGAATAAAATATATATATCTAGAAAAAGACAATATAAATAAAGAGAGAAGAAAACAATTCTTTGTCAACGCGTTTCGTCCTCTGACAGATTGACTTTATGAAGACAATTGTTAAAGTCTAACAGAGGACGAAATGCGAAAGAGTTTTTTGTTTTTATTGAAATATATATATATATATATATATATATATATATATATATATATGTGTGTGTGTGTGTGTGTGTGTGTGTGTGTGTGTTTATAATAAGAATCAACTCAGGTAATAAAGCAATCAATAATATATAATAATAATAATAATAATAATAATAATAATAAAAGGTAACACACAAGATTATGAAATAACAAATAACTGCATTAGAATCTAACGTTATTTTTCAGCCTCTGGAATAATTTGAAACATAGACGTCACTGCTTCCCAGTAACCACAAGGATAATAGAAAAGACCTTTTACCAATAATGCACCATTGACCAGCATATATAAATAGTCGCGACAAAACACAACACACATAGCCTGAAGATTTCGTTTCAGCATGAAACAGGCTGTTGCCGTTAGGTGTTGATCTTAATGTCTACGTTTTGGAAGGAGCAAATAATCACTTAAAGATACCACGTATGGAAAATATATCGCATAGGAAAGAATAATTCATTCTCAGCTTTCTAGTCTCTTCTCCATCGCATTTTCATTTGCTCATAACGTTTCAAAAGGTTTAGCGCATTTTCAACATAAATGCTCTCATTTCAATTCTTATTATTCACGGCACTTCATACAGCACAAGCACAAATAGAAGACAAATATGGAAACTTCTCTTAAAACCAGTATTTGGTATCGTGGAATTTTTTGGCAAATATGCATCTGTCTAAGCCAACAAGATGGATTAACAAGGTTATTTCTTAAAAGTCAATTGAATCGATGAGTAAATTTTAATAATGTAAAACAATAATTTTTTAATAATAGACATTCTCAGGAGAAAATCAATTTAATTATTCTTTCACATTCATAAAATAGACTAACTATTATTTTCTGGGTCTTTTCAAAATGTGAACGATCATGACATTCCACAACTTTCCGTCCTTTCCTTTTGTAGATCGTAGTAAAGAAAAATAGAGAAAGGCAGCGAGCCACTTACCTGAAGAACTTGTATGAATAGGTATCGAAACGGTGGATAGATGTCTTAGTAAAGGAAAAAAAACCCTGTAAAAGCCAGAAGGGATAGGAAGGCGTGGAGAGACATGGACGTCTGTCATGAGGGAACGCGTCATATAGAAGAAGCAAATTTACAATCGGAAGAGTACATTTGTTATCTCACGAATGATTACAAAAATAAATGTCAATGACTGATGAGAGTTGACTTTCTTTTAACATTCCTGATTGTCGTGAACAGATAATAATTTTCAGAGGATTAAAAACAAGGGCTTTTATATTTACCTTAACAGAAATGAAGGTTGATTTATATTTTAAAGAAAAAAAAATCACACGAGTCGTGGCGTTGAACAAATCAATAATGATATATGTAGCCAATAAAAAACAAAAAACAAAAAACAAAAAACATTGAAATATTGCAGATATATGAAAATGTTACACTGAGGCAACAGTTTAACAATCACAACAGTTATGATTTGTATCTGTTCCACCCGCTCAAAATATGCCTTTGAATCCAGTATAGCTTAGATGATTTCATTCAAAACGTGTACGTTTTTAACATATCGTGAGTAATTGCTTTTGTTAGGAATTTTGTTCAGCAGCTTGTGTTTCAAGTTGCTTTTCACTTAGAGTGCATTCTGAATACTTTGTTTTAATAATAAAATCTCATTATTCTCTAATTATTTTAAAATAACTTTATAACTGCCAACATCTCAAAACTCAAAGTTTTATTTTTATTATATTTTTTAAGTTCTAGGATCAAAATATACTATCTACACAGACAGAAAAATTGAAGCAAATAGGCCGGACACATTATTGTTAAAAACCAGAAAGAAAAAACTTGTCTATTAATTGATATGGTTTGTTCAGCGGACTGTAACATAGCAACCAAGGAATTCGAAAAACTGTCAAAATATAAAGACCTTGGAATGATAAAAATGATAAAAAATGGAACAAAACATATTGAAAGAATCCCTGGAAACCCCAGTTTAAGAGATATACAAAAGATTGTCTTGTTAAGTACAGTCCACACACTAAGGAGAAAGTTGTGTATGTAACGCTAGGGATGTTAGAGGAGATAGAAAAAACATGAAATGGAGCCATAACAACACAACACGACCTGCTTCAGGTCTTTCGGCAGATTTGGTAGGTAGTGCGACCATAGCAGAAATCAAAATATGATGAAAAATGACAACATAAGGATAAATCCTTTCTCAATGCTAAGTAATAAACTCAGGGAAATTCTAAAATGTATCACTGAATGTATTACATAACTTCTATCAAAACAGATGATCCAACAAATGATATATCAATAACATATTCGTCCACCACATATATTGATCTGTGCCGATGAACTGTACTTACTCCTTTCTCGATTAAAACAACTTTTTTTTTCTCTGGAACAGACTGAATGCTGGAGAGGCTTATGTTTGCAAAGATAAACTACTTATAAATAAAATGATCCTACGAAATTGCAGAATAAAAGGTAGAAATCTCAGGACAGTTTGGACAGATTGCCGTAAGGCTTTGATAG
>JBBBDQ010001054.1:1145000-1157500 GCA_037127315.1 Ascarosepion bandense | reverse complement strand
AGGAGCAAAACTCGTCGGAGAAGAATCCGTGAAAGTATTTGCAGAAGAGAGAAAGGGAAGCTACATTTCGCTGGTGAGTCCGCCGGGTCAAGATCGACTACATTACAGATTCTCTATTGGATTTTATCGAGAACCCCAAGATGAACAGCAGAGGCGTCCGACAAGATATGACAGCAGTATTCAATGCACAGGCGGATGGTAGATCTGTATATGTGCATGATGGATTCAGAAGAGAAATACTTCCTGGTCCAACACAGGGACCTGACCTTCTTAGCAGTCGATGTAGCTATTAATTCAATGTAATCGTTCCACTTCAGGTCAGCTGAGATAGTGATGCCGAAGAGGGGCAGTGTATTAATTTCAAGGAGACTAGTGTGATCCACACTGATGGAGGGTTAGAAAGATTGTCTATGGTGGTTAGAGGATTGCAACTTCGTTTTGAAAGCATTAAAATAACCGAGTCATTTCTTACCATGTCCACTACTGACTAGATGTCCTTTTCGAGAGTAGCAGCAAGTTCTGTTTTTTTCAGCCTCGGCAGATTTCTTAGCGAGGTGGGAGTAAATGGTGGTGTTGTCACCGTAGATGCCTACTTAGGAATTGATTACATCAGGGAGATCGTTGAGGAAAATCAGAAAAAGCGTAAGAACTAGGATAAAGCCTTGAGGGACATCCGCGTTCGTACAATAGGAGCTGGAAGCATGTCCGTTCAGTATGAATTTCATTACCTGATTCGATAGGAACGATTTGATTAAGTCAAACAAGCGTCCAGTTATACCTTAGGCCTGTAGCTTGCACAGAAGGCCAGTGTGTTACACTCTGTCAAATACTTTAGAGATATCCAAGGCAATAGCTTGATCTTGACAGTTATTATCAAGAGCCTGAAATATGTATGCAGTGATGGTCGTTAGCACGTCTGTCGTAGACCTGGCGAAGCAGAAGCAATAATGTCTATCTAAGAATAGGCAGTGGGCGATGACATGTTGAACTACTTCAGCATTGATGATGGCTTCGAACACTTTGCCAAAATTCGTTAGAAGGCTGATAGGGCGATAAGTGGAGAGGTCTGGGGGTTCTCCCGAGTTCCTAAAAACAAGAACCACATAGGATGACTTCTAGCAGGTAGGAAAGCAAGATGCAGAGACTGTAGTTGTAGAGTGTGGAAAAGACAGAGGAGAGTTTAGGGGCTCACTTCTTTAAGACGATGTCTGGAATTCTGTCATTTCTGCTTGTTTTATAGGGGTCAAGTTTTGAATTTATTTTAGAAACCAGCGTGGAGTAATGTAAACGTCGCTCAATTAAACCTCATATCTAGGTGAGAAGTAGGGTGCGGATATTCCAGACGAATTTAGTAAGGAGTTGAAGGAGAAACTTAAAGTAAAGCACTTAGCCTTGTCCGCTGTAGCTGTGAGGACCTCATATTCATTGATTAAAGGAGGGATGGAATCTTTGCTGCTGTTTAGCATACTTTTGCAGAGCCGACAGTAGTCTTTGAAGCCGAACTTTCCCGCTGATATACGCTGCTTCATTCTGTTATCAAATAACAGCTTAGCATTTTTGAGGATCCTCTTACCCTCACTACGAGCAGAGGCAAAAAGCGCCTATTATAGTTAGACGCGTGGCTCCGATAAAGCCAGAAGTAGTGATTCTTGTGGCCTATGGCGGCCGAACAGGCACGAGAGAACCAGGAGGGCGAATGGGGTTTAAGGTTTAACTTCCTGGCTGCGATGAAAAACATTGATGCCAGCTTTTACCCAGGAGGAAACCACAGAAGCGCAATCTTCAACTGGGAGACTAAACATTTTCTTCCACGGGACATCGGACAGAAAATCTTGTAGTGCCTTCCAGTTCGCCCTTTGATAACAGTAAAGATTCTTCTGGTTGTAGGCTCCTTAAGAGAAGGGGAATGGAGATAGATATTAACAGAAACCACAGCATGACCAGAGCTGTATGGCATGTCAGGGATAGAAGTGAATCAGAGATCTAGCAGAGAAGCTTGTCCTTCAGGCATACTGGGGAAACGTGTGGGAAAGTCCACCACTTGTGTGAGAGTCTGCGTGATCACAAAGTTCAGGGTGTGGATGCCAGTAAGATTAGTAACAGAGTTTTCCAGCCAATTAGCATGGTGGGTATTGAAGTCAATGAACACAACTATATTGGCGAGCGGGTGAGTGGCAATGGCCTTATCTAAATTATCAGAAACAATGCCCAGCAAGGAATAGTCAGGAAAGAGAGGAGCCCGATACAGAAAGAAAAGATAGCTAACTGAGTTTATCAGAGCGAGACGTAGACACTTGCATAGATTGTCCGGAGATTTAAGAGAAAACTCCCTAACCAGAGGGAGATGTTTACTGACATAGATTCCCAAGACACGCATATGAATGTTGGAGTCCTTCCTAAAGAGGCGAAGGTAATCTGGGATGGAGAAATCAGAGGAGGCGATTGGGGGATTCAGGTTACTTTCGCAGAGATCCAGGATGTCAGTGAACCTTTCGCGGAGGTAAGTGTCCACACTATTTTCTTGTAATGTACAGCCCACGCACTAAGGAGAACTTTGTCTATGTAACGCTAGAGATGTTATGGAATATAGAAAACATGAAATGTTGCCAGAACAACACACCACAACCTTTCTTAGGTATTCCAGTACACTTGTTATGTAGTGTGACCATAGCAGAAATCGAACGAAAATGAAAATGACACTAATAATAAAGCCATGATGCTACACGAGGTACGATTTCTGATCTTGAGTGCTTGTGGGTTCTTAGATATTCAGGATTTCTCTTAAGGAAATAAGATAAGTGACAGTAAATATCCTGTTCATTATCCAAGCTTGTCATTTCCTTGACTCTAACCTGTTGAATACTCGTTCCAATCGAGCTGACGCAATGTGCATATTTGCTTATATGCGACAGTATTTGGATGGTATCATGACCATGCGTCAATATGTTCTTTTTTAGTTTGTAGCATGAAATACATGTGAATATTCTGGAATACTCTCTTGATTGAATTATACTAGGTTACCGAACATGAAGGTAATTCTAAACGGGCCCTACCTGCAAAAACGAGCAGCAATCTGTCATCATATTTCGAACATTTGGCCGTAATGCATATGCATGAAAATGTTTATTAAACTGGGTGTCATGATGAGTAGGTATTTACCCTGGTCTCCCCACTGAGACGAGATATGACACAAGATTGGGTTTAACGTGGGGAACACGGATGCATACACCCGGTCTAAGGACAAAAATTGCTGAGCCCCAGTAACCGTCGATTGCGCTGTTATGACATCCGATATGCCCGTTCTATAGTGCAGTAAGGGTGTGCAGCCTCAGACAGATCCACAACCGAGTCGCCCTCTGCCTAAAAACACAGACGCTACTGAGAAATGATAAATTCTATCCGGCATGTGCAAGGTAAGTAAAAGTAAACCAGGTATCATAATGGGTATATTTGGATGTGTGGTTGTGGTGCAGTGGCTATCGGCTCGGAACGAGAAATCGGGGAGCCGAGTTCGAATTCCAGTTGAATTTCCTAGCATTCATTTACGCACAAATACCCTTGGGAAAGGTATTAGTCTGTGCCTTCCCTCCAGTTGTCGGTTAAATAATAGAACATATTGGATTCTACAGCCTTGGTCGGCAACCAGTCTACCACAGAAAGTAATAGCAATCTTCTGCCCAGTCAGTCATGTCTCTTTCGAGACATGATCATCCAAGCGTGTATCACGTATGGCTCTTAATTGGCTGACTGAATATAATAGTTGAAAACATGATTAATGATTCTACTGGGCTTAAAATGGGGGATCAGTTTCATTTTTTTTTAAGTAATGAGCTGATATCCCACTAATTACTACTTAATAATATAATGCATCTCTTCCCCCCTCACTAGTTATAAGTCAAATAACAGAACAGATTAGGTTCAAAAGCTTTGGCTGGCAACCAGTCTACCCCAGAAAGTAATAGCAATCTACTGCGGGATAATCTATTGCCAAGTTAGTCATGTCTCTTTCGAGACATGATCGCCCAAGCGTGTATCACGTATGGCACTTAACTGACTGAACTGATATTTGGTTTTCTATATTGCTGCACTTGTGCCACGTTTTTGACGTGCTTCCCTCCCTCTCAACAAAAATAATAATAACACTTATTATAAATAATCATGTCAATCTTGGTTTCAATTTGAACTTTGAAGTTTCATCGCCATTTCAGCTTTTCTTCTCGATAATCTTTCTTAGTTACTTTTCGGTTTTTATCTTAGTTTATCATTCTTGTAATTGTCAAGGTCACATTATTCGATTTTCCAATCCTAAAAATCCAAATATTTTCCAGCTTTTCACTTTTTTCCCGAAAAAGTGACATCCATGATGTGAGAATTTTTCTTTTTTCTTCAAGAAGCGGAGATTCATTTGAATTTCAAAACTCTAGAGAATGTTTTATTTTTTCAGAACGATTCTGATTCTGATTTATACATGCAGTGTTTCTTGTGGGCTCAATCCCAGTCGTTTGCGTCATTCCCTGTGTATATAACTTTCCTATCCATTCATCGTTATGCTCGTAATCATTTTGTGCCAGCGATGCATGTGTTTATTACATAAGGAACAATCTCATCCCTTTTTCTCTACATATTGTGCATTTTCTGAAATATGCTATTCTTTGTTTAAATGGCTATATATGGTCATTCAACCAGGATTAAGCATAGATTCATTTCAATTAATTATTATTCATTAAGCATAGGTTCATTTCAATCGTAAATTCTCAGAAACTCTTTTCCTATTTATCGGTGACAGTTATAAATTTTTGCAATATAAAGTGTATTATTGACCGTAACCAATTAAATTTACCTATCTTAATCATTAAACTATACATAACTTAACCAATCAATTTTATTTACTCTAACCAATCAATTTTAGCTAATCTATCCAATCAAGTTTACGTACCGAAACGCATCACTCAATAAGTCCCGGGCCTGACATATAGATGGCGCCAGGAATAAAAAATCCACATGTTTTTTATGAAGTACTAACCTTCGAATGGCACGTGACAAAATTTGGGCCCAATCAGCTTATTAGTTACAGTTATTTTATTGAAGATACTGATGCAAATTTTCAAAACAATAGAAAAAGCTGAATTTTGTGTGTTGAAAAAGCATTGCTTTCTGATGGATAAAATACCATTTAAGCAAAGCAGTGACACGATAAGTGTCATTTGGACTCTGCTCCGTCGGAAATAACGATTAAGACGTTGTATGTACAGACATAAATAATGCTCTACTCTCAGGTCGCCCATAATCGGCAGTTGTCCCCGAAAAAAACCAAAAGAATCCACAAACTCGTTTTGGCCGAAGGTATTTTGTTCATCGATTACCTTGAAAAAGGACGAACCATCAATAGCGAATATTGTATAGCATTATTAATTTTTCTGAAGGAAGGAATCGCCAAAAGACGGCCACAAATGAAGGAGAGAAGAGTGATCTTTCACCAAGAGAGCGCAACGTGTCACAAGTCAATCGCAACTATGGCAAAACTACATGAATTGCACTTCGAATAGCTTCCGCATCCTTTATATTCTCCAGATCTGGCCCCTAGCGACTACTGGCTAATTGCGGACCTAAATAAATGCTCGAGGGAAAGAGATTTAGCTCCAATGAAGAAGTGATATCTGAAACTGAGGTGTATTTTAAGGCCAAAGTTAAAAGATCGTTATACAAAAAAGGCATCAAATTGTTAACGAAGCGTTAGAATCATTGTATCATCATAGAAAGAGACTATGTTAATGAATAAAGTCGAATTTTGCCTAAAATTGTTTTATTAGTTAGGCACGGGAATCAATTTAAACTACCTATCCTAACCATTCAATTTTATCTACTCTAACCGATTCATTTAACTAGCCTATCCAATCAATTTTATCTTCCCTAACAGATCATTTTTACATACCCTAACAAATCAATTTTATCTACCTTAACCAATGAATTTTTACCAACTCTAACCAATCAATTTTATCTACCTTAACCAATGAATTTTACCTACCCTAACCAATCAATTTTATCTACCTCAATCAATTAATTTTTACCTACACTAACAAATCAATTTTATCTACCTTAACCAATGAGTTTTTACATACCCTAGCCAATCAATTTTATCTACCTTAAAGAATAAATTTTACATACCCTAACAAATCAACTTTATCTACCTTAACCAATGACTTTTTTCCTACCCAAAACAATCAATTTTATCTACCTTAACCAATGAATTTTTACCTACCCTGGCAAATCAATTTTATCTAACTTAACCAATGAATTTTTGTCTCCTCTTACCAACCAATTTTATCTAACTTATCCAATAAATTTTGCCTAATTTAACCAATCAATTTAATCTACCTTAACCAATGAAATATAACGTACTTTTACCAATCAATTTTATCTACCTTAGCCAATATATTTTTACCTACCCTTACTAATTCATTTTATCTAGCTTAACTAATGAATTTTTACCTCACCAACCAAACAATTTTATCTATCTTAACCAATAAATGTTTACTTTTCCTTAAAAATAAATTTTATCTACCTTAACCAATGAATTTTTACCTTCCCTAACCAATCAATTTTATCTACCTTAACCAATGAATTTTTACCAACTCTAACCAATCAATTTTATCTAACTTAACCAATGAATTTTTACCTACCCTAACTAATTAATTTCATCTACCTTAACCAATGAAATATAACGTACCTTTACCAATCAATTTTTTCTACATAGCCAATATATTTTTAACCTACCCTTACCAATCAATTTTATCTACTTTAACCAATGAATTTTTACCTACTCTTACTAATTAATTTTATCTTGTTTAACTAATGAATTTTTACCTACCGCAACAAATCAATTTTATCTATCTTAACCAATGGAGTTTTACCTTTCTTTACCAATCAATTTTATTTACTTTAAAGAATGAATTTTTGCCTTCCCTAACAAATCAATTTAAACTACCTTAACAAATGAATTTTATCTACCCTAACCAATAAATTTTATCTACCTTAACCAATGAATTTTTACCTTCCATAACCAATCAATTTTATCTACCATAACCAATGAATTGTTACGTACTTTTACCAATCAATTTTATCTACCTTAACCACTGAATTTTTACCTTCCCTTACCAATCAATTTTATCTACTTTAACCAATGAATTTTTACCTTCCTTAACAAATCAATTTAATCTACTTTAACAAATGAATTTTATCTGCCCTAACCCATCAATTATATATACCTTAACCAATGAATATTTACCTACTCTAACCAATGAATTTTATCCACCTTCACCAATTAATTATTACCTACCCTAACAAATCCATTTCCAATTTATCTCCAGCCAACATTTTGTATTCTGTTTTTTATAGCACTGGCGCAATAATATCTTCTTTGTCCAGTCTACACCTGCAATTTTGTTATCTCCGGTTTGGCCTGGCCTAAATATCGTTTGTTTATTTATATTTCTTCTGGGTCACCATTAAAAGAAATTTTATTTGTAAATGTTCTCAACAATGTCTGATATTAAAACTGCTCAATTATGAATAATTTCCTACGCTAGCTTGAAAAGAAGGAAAACTCTAAATTTAGAGACGCTTCATTGCGTAGGTGCTTATTACTCTTTAAATTATCCATTATGATAATATTTTTATTAAAAAAGACATCTGGCCGACGAATCTCGAATGTCCAAGCAAGTAATTCTTTTACTGCCAAAACGAAGAAAATGGCGTTAAATAAAAATTCAGAAATACTAAATAATTTTATAAAGATCCCTGTTAGGACATATTTGACAAGACTTTGCAAAACGTTTCGGCACAAAACAAAACCAAATGAAGAATCCAACAATGTTAAAGGATCAGAATTTGACATAGGACTTTAAAATTCAGAACAAGATTTCTCAAATTCTTGAATTTTTTAGTAATATCGTAATTACCATGAAATCCGATTGGTCAGTTATTCTTTCCGTTGTTAAAGTGGGTCCGGTTAGGAAACTGATAGATTATTTCATTTTTAGAGACACAAGAATGTAAATACTTTTCCTCGAGAAGAGAATATTATAATGGTTATTAATTCTGTGATTAGCTTTTCGGATAATAAAAATGTTAGTCCAAAAACTGTTTCTTCAGCATTGCTTTTAGAGCATGCTGCTATGAAAAATAGTGGAAGTTAAAGGAGGGCTTGTGAAGCATGATTTGCTGAGGGAGGGTAAGTATTGAGTGCCTGAGACAGATTGGGAGCTTTGTCGGAAAAATGAGGTAACAGACGTGGTTGGTCTGCAACTTTCTGTCGTCACTGGAGGCTGTGGCTGCCGTAATGGAGTTAATCATAGTAATGAGATATGAATTATTCATCTCCAAGGACGTGCGATGGGCTGCTGTAATTAGTAAGGGTGGTGGTGATGATGGTGGCAAGTGTTTTCTTATCAAGAAAGAGACAGAAATTACGCATAAGATAATAAAAAGAAGGAGAAGAAAAAAGTGAAGAAAATATAAGGAAGAAATGAATAAAAATGTGAAAAAGAGAAGGAAATAAAGTAGAGGTGGAAAGAAAAGGAAAGAAAATATAAAAGAAAAAAAGAAATATAAATAAAGATGGAAAAGACATACAAACTTTAAGGGAGTTAAAACAAGAAATAAGGAAAGAAAAAAACTAATAGAATAAAAGATAAAGCAAAAGATAAAAAGGGAAAAACTAGAAAAAAATGAAAGGAAAAAGCAAAAAAGGATAATGAAAGCAAGAGAGAAAATAAGAAATAATTTCAGAGAGAGAGAGAGAGAGAGAGAGAGAGAGAGAGAAAGTGAGTGAGTGAGCGAGTGAGTGAGCAAGGGAGGGGAGAAATAGGGAAAAGGAACTGCACATTTATGTTTGTAAGTAAAGATATTAAAGCTAATATTAGATCAAACGTTGGGGGAAGACTCGATTCGGACATGAGTATACATTTTGCCCGATTGACATCTGTTCATTATGGAAATATCATTAAGATGCAGGTATGTTGACAAATTGAAGATCGACATTATTTAAAATAAAGTATAATGGTTAACGATATTTGTGTATAATTCAAGTCTTTCTTCTATATTCGCCTATAAATCTAGTTTTTATTCAGTATTTGCTTATAACTCGATAACTTTCTTCTATATTCGTCTATAATTAAGAGTTTTTTCTATATTCGTCTATAATTCATGCTTTTTCCTATGTTTATATAAAATTCGGCTTCATATAAAATTCGTGTTTTTCTTTTATACCCCCATTTAATCATGTCAATTTAACTAGTATTAGCGATATAGATGTGCGTTATGGTGCAGTGGATATCGACTCTGAACGACAAGTCGTGGAGCCGATTTCGAATTCCAGTTGAAGTCATTTAGGCGCAAATACCCTTGGGAAAGGCATTAATCCGTCTCTTCCCTCCAATTGTGGGTTAAAAAACAGGACAGATTGGGTTATTTAGTCTTGGAAAGTAATGGCAACGTACTGCGGGACAATCTTTTGTCTAGACAGCCATGTCTCTTACGAAGCCTTATCGCCCAAGCGCGTTTCAAGTATGGCACTTAACTGACTGATTAGCAATTGAGAATTTTTTAAACGCGAAAACCTACTTAGAAACACTTAAATGGGAAGTCCTACCCCACTAGCTGTATTCACCAGACATTGCCCTATCCGATTATGATTTGTTCCGATCGATGGCACATCGTCTGGCTGAGAAGAACTTTCCTTTTTATGAAGATGCCAAAAAATGGGTCGACTCATGGTTAGCCTCAAAAGACGTGTGGTTTCTCCAACGTGGAAATCGAATGCTGCTAGAAATTAGGGAAAAGTAGTATAGTGATGGACAATACTTTCAGTGACTTGTTTCGTATTAATTTTTGTAAATAAATTATTATTTTTTTATGAAAAATCAGAGAGAACTTATTCAAGGTGATAATATATATATATATATATATATATATGTGTGTGTATGTGTGTGTGTGCGTGTGTGCGTGTGTGTTTATTTGCATACATATTTTTGTTTGTATATATATGTATATATATATAGATATATATTAAAATGATTTGTCTGATCATTATTTTTGATCTACACTCGTATTTAAGTAGATATTCTGTTTATAATCAAGCAGTATTATATATTTATTTCTACCGGCCTGATTATTTAAGATAATTTTTTGTTACGAATATATGTGTCATTCGGTAGGATTCGAACCTGCTGAATGATACAAACAAGATTTATTGTAAATATTCAGGCCCGTAGAAATAAAGATATAATACTATTTGATTATAAAAACAGAATATCTACTTAAATACGAGTATTGATCAAAAATGATGTTTGAACATATCATTTGAATTGTCGTTTGCTTATAACCAAGTTTCGTTATTTTTCATTAATTTCCGTAATATTTATATATATGTTTTTGCAATTTTGGCCTGATTTAAATCTTGATGGCTGGATGAATCTCATATTTTCCGGGAGGCTTTCCAGCATTTTCTAGCCTCATGACAAGAGAAAATTCAGTGTCTGTTTGGTGATGAAAAGTTACTATCTTGTTCATGTTGATTTGTAATAATAGAAGCCAGTTTTTCTACCATTGGGCTACGTGAACCAGGTCAAAGAAGGGATCACTTTCCTTGCTGGTCATGTAACTTTTTCAAAATGGACCACCTAAAATTGTGGTATCATCTGCTTACGTATTTACTAAATATATTCAAGGGGCGCACCAACGAGAGAACCTTGGGTTTCGCGCTCATTTAACTTGTGGATTTAAGAATACTGACCACTATCAACAACATTCATGGATCTACCTCATAAAAAGCACTTAGGGAGAATTTACCAGTGAACTAAGAAGAGTGGTAGGTCGAAAATTTTGATGGAGATGAGTACCCAGCAGCATTTTTAAAAACAGGTCACTCGGCTGACACCGTTCATAGACTTGGGTATTAAATTAAATAACTTTCCAAACATTGGAGATAACTATGGGATAAGGTTCTTAAGAACAACAACAACGATTTTATCCGAACCAGTAGTTTCGTGGTAGTGTCAAGACTTTTAATTAATCTGGGAACTTCCCCCGCTGAGATAGAGATATCGCAACATTTATGCTCCGTTAGTAGGTGGGTCTGTATGGAATAACCCTAAACACACATTAAACGAATTGTTATAAAACTTAAGTATTTATTGGAGTTGGCTCCGTATATAAATCCTTTTTTATTGTGCACCCAATGAAAACTTAAATCACTCTCAATGTCTATATCGGTGTCTCTTTGTAGGGTAATCAACGTAACAATTAAATTTACTCATTATGTAATTGATAAATGAAAACTTTAAAGTTGTGATTATCGAAATATTTTCTGTTTTTTATTTATCTTTACATATTTTGTTTATTGAATTAGACAACTCTGTTCAAAGATAATGTTTTTCTGTAAAAGTAACCACAAATAGTCTTTATTTAGATGGTCTTTAACAAATTTACGCTATTCATTTCAGTGAATCCATACAAGTTGGATTCCGTTACCTCAGGTTTTATAAAAGATTTCCTTTTCGGAATGTCAAAATCATTATTTTATATGAATCGTAAGCTGCTTTTCTATTGGAAATTTTTCAACCGAGGTTCACCAAGTACCTTGTGTTATGTATCATATATTATGATATAAAGTTTAAATTCTGCCGAAGAACTGATATTCTACAACATTGTTAATAAAATGTTGCCTATAAAAGTGACTAAACGGTTCCGGCATCAGGAATCGATAGTGAGGCGGAAGATTCAACACCCAGCAGGAATAAAAGCAAAAGCTGTCAAAGATTGGCAGGACATTCCTGGGTAGTCAACGGCCATCTAGCTCGATCGACTCTATGACAATAGTTCGTGCAGTGGTGGCACCGCTTCACTGAGCGAAGTGCAACCTAGACTGAAGTCAATGGCCAAGGCGGAAGATTCCACAGATGATATCAATGGCTACGTGCCCGAGACCAATACAAGCTTTTAAGGCGGAGGACATGAAAGTAAACCTTCAAGGTGGAAGTCATGAAAGCAAGTCTTCAAGGTGGAGGACATGCTCTACATAAGGATGGGAATCCCCCAAGTCTTCTAAGACACACATAAATTAATACATCTCTGGCTTTCAAGCCAGATGTATAGAGGGAACTGTTCAGCTGTCCACTTGCACTGTAACCCTACGACCACAACAAGTCATGAGACTCTTGATGTTATATGATGGTCGGCCACTATGCTAACTACATTAGGCGGTAATTCCTAGAACTATGTGTTTTTTCTACACGGGTGAAGAAAGATCGACGAAAATAAATTTACTTCCCAATTTATAAATCAAATATTGTTTATAACGTGTAAGAATCTGATAAAAGTTATCTTTTTTCTTTATTGAAAATTTTTAGTTTTTCCAATGAAATATAGTTTTATTGTGCCATGAAACGATTTTAAAGATTTCATTATAATCTTTACAAGAAATATTTAAATCGTTACGTATA
>JBBBDQ010001054.1:912500-1140000 GCA_037127315.1 Ascarosepion bandense | reverse complement strand
AAAACATTTCTTCCCCTTCTAGCTATAAGTCAAATAACAGGACATATTGAGTTCTATAGCCTTTGTCGGTAACCAGTTTACCGCAGAAAGCTATAGCAACCTACTGCTGAATAATCTTCTGCTCAGTCAGTCATGTCTCTTTCGAGACATGATCGCCCAAAGCGTGTATCACGTATGGCACTTAACTGCTGTGGTTGTTTTTATATAATTTATCATATGATCTTAATATTTTTTCTTTTCGTACATAAATATTAAAAAAATTGTTTGAATGTTTTATTTATCCAAGCGCTTTCGGCTATAATACATTTCGCTTATCATAGCTCTATTATGCCTCTTTTAACTACGTATGGAAACCAACCAAAATCTTTCCGTAACATTCACATCGATAATGCAAATACAATAGCATAATCTCCATGTAAAAAAAACCAAAAAAAAACGTCTAAAATAATAAAAGCATTATGAAAGAAAAAGTAAAATCAAACGTTCAGTAATATCAACTATGAACACGGCCACGATTTGGTGACCATGTTTGGAAAATAAACCATTTCAATAACTTTAGATACATGCAGGTTTCATTTCTTCAGGATTAATTTCGCATTATTTTTCGTGTTATGTTGTATTTCTTATCTCACAAAAATTACTTGTTTGTGCAAGCCTGTTATTATTTAATCCCGCATTATTATTTTTGAATAATTAAATATTTTTTTTGTCATATCAAGATTGTTGAGATTCTTCTACTAACAAAAAGTTATTTTATTTCTTTTATTTTATTATGTTATTCATCGTAAATGAAGCTTAATTTATATTTGTTATATAGTTGTGTATTATTCTCACCCCAACAAAATTGTGCTTATAGGACTAGTTAAGACACCATAGAAAAATTATGGCATTACGAAAGACAATCGGAATTATGATTTTGGATGAAAGGAATGATTCTTTATTCTATCTATCTATCTATCTATCTATCTATCTATCTATCTATCTATCTATCTATCTATCTATCTATCTATAAAAGCTACACACATATCTAGAGTGCATGGTTTTTTTTATTATAAAACATATCTGAAGTAATTTCAAGAACAGGATACGGTGTTGCAGCAATCTCTGAATTGTGGAAGAACATTCTTTTCTTGACTTGAAAACTGCATTTGAAATCCAGGTATTTTGTTTCAGCACGAACTAGGGTAAAATGTTGCTAATAGACAATCACGCTAATATACATACGTTTCATCAGATATTTCTGTTATATTTCCCGCGAAAAATATTTTTTATCAGCTGTTTCCACCGATATACAATATTTTCATTCAAAGAAGGAGGGCAATCTTTAATTATACATATCAAAATAACTTATAGTAATTATAATGGAATAAATAGACGCACTGAAAATTATATCACACGTTGATTTCAAACAGGCGAGTAGAATTTTAAACAAATATTGTTGGCTAACTCAGCCTGTATAATGATTGTATATGCAGTGGACAACGTATGAGGGATTAAAAAAACATAGAAGGAACGAGCGAAACAGCAAAAAGAATGAAATCAGTTGCCCGATCAACTTTTTGAATTTTATGAATAATTGAGAAATTGCTAATAATCTGGATGAGAATTACTTTCTACCGGAAGTTGACGAATTAACGCGTGACCGAATTTTATAACTTGCTTCCTTTTACTTAATGACATCATTTTTCGGCATGTGATTTCAGAAAATTTCGAAACTCGTGTGATTGAATTTCAATGATTTTTTTTCGGCATGTCTGCGAATTCTCACTCATGAGAAACAGAAAGCAGAAAGAAAGCAGAAATATTTTCTCTTTTTTTATCGTCCCATCTCAGTTTGATTGGCTGGCAGTTTCCGACAATCTGTATGAGTCAAGTCAAAGTCATCGACTCCTAAATTAAAACGTTCCGCTTGGCTTTGTCATTTCAAATACTAATCGAAACTTGTCAATTCTTTAAGGCTTTAAAATGGAGAACTAAATCTCCGAAAATTTTCGACAATAATTTCTACTTTTTGTTTCTTTTTTTTTTTATTTTCACCTGAATTTTTTAACTTCTTCTGAAGAATTGAAAAGATAAAGAATACATAAAGTGGAAGAAATTGATGAAAAAGTTCAGGTTTAAAAATTAAAAATATTTTTAGCCATTTTACTGTGAGGATGACACAAATAAACATTGGAATGATAAACAACATTATCCACGCATCATTTATTATTTAAATATTTAATATAAGAAAATAGGGTCTTCAGTGGTCTCTGCATCAAATACCTCCATTTTGTCTGCGTAATATATCTATCCTGCAAAGCTTCTAAAATTTTATCCGATGTTTAATTATGTGCCTCTACGAATTCACTGAAAAACAGCATAGTATGAAGAAAAAAGACCCCAAACTAAATAAAAACAAAGTTTCATCAGTAAAATATTAATGTTATTATAAAGAGGATATATCAAAGTATTTTTAATTATTAAAAAAAAAAATTAATTCCTTCTTTAGAAGGATTTGGTATAAAATCTTCTTTCTTGTCGGTTAGCGAGGCAATTTTGATAAAAAATCTTCTTTTTCTTGTCCGTGAGTGAGGCAATTTTTACATGGTTTTATTACGGCAAATGTTACGTAAGTCACTTTTTTGCCCGTGAAAAAACACATTAAATGGAAATTCTTGCAAAAATTAAATAATGGTCGGATTTTGATTAAATTTCTGAAGTTGTTCCTAAATGTTTGAAATCATTTTTGAAATAATTATTTTTAGAAAACCTTGGTAAAAATACTTTTTTACATATTTTACGCTCTCCACCACCACCAACAACAACAACTAATTTCCTGAAACGTCTAGAAATTTGCAAGAGTTTGCTCATATACTTAATATTAATTAAATTAAGCAACTGTCCTTTTTTCTAAATTAGCCCTTCTCCAGAAAATCTGCTCTGACTTGTGGAAACAAAAATGCAATAAGAATATGCCAATTTTTTCCCAGATAAACTTTTAATTGGTTTTATAAACAATATATATTAAGTATATCATAGTTTGAAAAGAAAAAAATCAATGAATAATGGATTTTACAAGAATTATTTTCATTTTATTATTTTTTTATTTTAATAATTTATAAGGATGCAAAAATCTTTTAAAATTTAGTCTTACATCATTAACGCTAAGTTGTTAAGTTAATGCATAAAGATTACTATTCGAAAATTGAAGAGCTTAATACAAAAAATCGAGTCATTCGAGTTTTTAAATGATTAAAAAAATTGTGTGCGTATGATGACCCGCATTTTCTTATTACGAAAAAAAATAGAAACAGAAAATAATATAACACCAAAGAGGAAAAAATGCACAAACTCCACAAACACAAAAATGCACAAAAACACACTCACCCTAAAATTGACCTTGAAAAGGAAACCCTTAAGCAGCCAAACTCACCAACACGGTAAGAAAAATGGTCATACCATTAAAAGAGTTCATCCTAACGACAAAAACAAACCAAACAAAAAGAATTAAGCAGACACATATTCAATATAAAACAATGAAATGGACACCCACTCATGCATACATTAAAAACAATACATAAAACATTAAAAGAAATCAAACACCTGCAAAATAAAAATAAAAGGAAGAAAAAGAAAATCAACCAATCACAAGTGGGACCGCTCCCAGTAAATATCAAATTAAAATTACACCAGGCTCATTATATATAGGAAATGGAACAGGGAATCAACAGCAGAAATGAACCCAGTCCTGATGAGAGATGGTATCATAACGGTGTCCTCATGAAATTTCGAAATCGACATGAAACTGGTCAGTTCAAGTAGTAAATTATTTGCACTAAAACTATATATATTGTCATTATTAACATTTATATCATACTTGATAGTAATATTATTATCAAAAACTGAAGAGATTATAAGATGAAGTTACTATTATTGCCGTCGAAATTACCATAAAAAATCTAACACTTCAATTTTTCTATTTAAAATAAGGCTCCTAAATTTACTGTCCTGTAATTAAAAATGTTTAACCTAAAGTTCAATCTAAGGCCAGCTTATCGTCTGGGGTGGAAATGTAACATTCTAAAAATGATATCCTCGTTTAAAAATTAACATTGTATCTCTGGCTCTCTCGCCATCAAAAAATTGTTTTCATTCTCTCCCTTACCCCCACTATTTCTCCCGTCAGGATAAATCTAACCCATTGATTTTTGTAAAATATTCATGAAATAAATTTGATTTTTAATTCGTCAAAGCTATTTTCATTATAATACTCTAAATTCTAACATTGAGTTCTTATCGGGTTACGATCCCCCGTGAAATTAACCTTGCAATTTACCAAGGACACTGCTTATATATATACATAGAAATATAAAATAAAATAATTTTTCAATAATCAAAATTGTTGAATGAACATTTCAACATGAAATCCCTATGAGAGATTTCATGTCTCATCAACAGTGCATATTTCAAAATGAGAATGAAAAGGAAAAGAAAAAGAAATAGAAGAAATAAAAAATAAATAAAAAATGACGGTTAATATTTGAGAATTTTACGTCACAAAAACAATTTTGGAAGTAAATCAGTCTATTTTTGGTTTTAACTATTCGACAGAGTTGTAAGTGAAGAAATGGAAAATTTGGTTTGTCTAGCTTTACAAAGGAAAAGGGGTAAAGAATTAGGACATCGTTAGATTGAGAATTAGGTTAAACAAAACAGAAAGGGAATGGGGCGGGAGGTAAGAAAAATAAAGAAAAGTAAAGGAAAGGAAAGAACAGAAAAGAAAGAAAAAAGGAAAAATGTTCTAAATTAGAAACGCTCGATACGTGTCAAATAAATCTAACTTTAAATGTTTAAACGGGTTAAAATGGGTTAAAGTATTAGAAAAAATTCGTAAAATGCGAAGATTTTTTTTTTTAGTACAATTTTTTGTATTTCTTTAAGGCTTTTGCTACAAGATTTACCTTCAGTTAGTCTATCGGAATCTTTTAAAATTAAACCGAGAGTTCCATTATTCAATTTTCTGTAGTTTTCAGGTATCTTTGAAGTCTGATGTTTCCTGTTTTGTAAGACAGTTCTAGTTGAACTAATTCTCTGCCTCCATCGGATCTGGACAGATACAGATGATCAAAATCAGCCTTAGGGTGATGCATGCGGTTGCAAGTGAGAAGCTTTCTCGTTTTGACATCCATCCGGTTAATATCAGTTATGGTCCAGATAAGGATTTTGAAACTGTATTGCACCACAGGGACAGCTAAAGTGTTTATGGCTGATATTCTATTTTGTGAATTCAACTCGATATTTAACACCAGAAGCACACGATTGTAGTATTCTTTTCTTACTTTCTCCGTCATTTTGATATGTTGTATTCAATATCCTTTGTTGGCTCGTAGATATTTATAGGCTTCTTCATATTCCAGTTCCGTAACTCTTGTGATAAAATATCGATCTATTAAGTGTGTTTCTGTAATTCAACCTTTCTTGAAATTTACCTTTGCACATATACCTAATCCGAAATTTATACCGATGTCATCATTGAAACATTTTACAGTATTGAGAATACCTTTCAATTCATTAACATTTTTGGCAAAAAGTTTGAGATCATCTATGTAGAACAGCTCATTAAACACGTATTTTGTCACTTTGTATCCATAGTTATTACTGTTTAGTTCTGTGAAAGGGAGATTAAGGACTGGCAGAACAGAAGAAGCGAAAGGGAGTTTCCTTGAAAGAATCCTCATCGCATCTTCAAACAATTGGAAGTGACAGTGATTTAAATGTAATATGGTTTTCCAGTTTCATGCTATATTTAAGGAAATTTAATATCATCGCGGAGACTGTGTACATTTCCAAAATCTTAAGAATCTAAGAGTATGGCACTCTACCAAAGGTATTATTGTAATCGATCCAATCTGTGCTAAAAATGTCTACTTATTTTTCTGTAATTTTTCAGGAACATTTTATTTATGAGTAGTCGATCTTTGCATACCATGTGAATCTCTCTTACATCCCTTTCGCTCCAGAGGAAGAATTTTGTTTTCACCCAGAAAAGAGTACGTACGTTTTGGCAAGACAGAGGTGATCAATTTGTATGTCGTCGACAGACATGTTATTGACATACAATGTTTGGGATCATCCGTATTTGTTTTTGGTAAGCGATATGTAATACCATCAGAGATCGATTCTGATATTTCATTAGGATTATTAATTAACATTGATATAGATTCTGCAAGAGTTTTATCGATTGATGACAGACGATAGAACTAAAAGTTGGGTACCTTGTCATTCCCTGTGAATTTAAAATTTGAAGATATTAACAGCAAATTGGAAAAAGCCACTGAAGAGTGAACAAAAATTCCGCCAAGGAAACTCTAGAGTTGAGATGGTGATGTTAACATCAATCAGCTAAGTGAAAAACTTTTACTCATATTAATTCCATTTATGCTCTATCTTTGATATGGATCACTTTATTACAAAGTGAGCTCGTTGAAAATTCTTTCTATCAGTATTCCACTGACTGTCAGTAATTTTACTTCACACAGTCTATCTTCCAAATTTTTACTATATAAATATATATATATATATATATGTGTGTGTGTGTGTGTGTGGGTGTGTGTGTGTGTGTGTGTGTGTGTGTGTCTGTGTGCGAAATCTCTATTCTTCCGATCATTTCGTTCATCCTATATCGCTTTTCTCACTTGTTCTTATTAAGCAGGACAAAAGTGAACGATATTTTCGTCAACTAAATCAATATTTAGCGCACCAATGCAATGGGCTTTGATTTTTCAAAATCTTCAGTTGATTTTTGATATCGCTGCTTGAGTGGCAGGGTTTTCTCCTCAAGTGTCAAACGCTTGCAATTATATTGATCGTTGGAGACGCAATGAATGATCTCTTCTGCTTTGCGTGGCAGAAGATCCGGAAAACGAATGTTAAAGTTGGGGAAAACGGCAAAGTCTCTTCTAAACTGGGGGGTAAATGAAATCAAGAAAACACGAAAAAAGAAGCACATAAAAGCGTTATACAAAAATTGAAGGACAAAATAAAAAAAAAATGATCAAATAAAGAAAATACGTAAAGCGAATGACAAAACCAGATAAAAACCTTTAAGAGGATAAGCAATTGGTGAAGCCGTGTGATATGCAAAGTAAAGAAATGATATCTATGAACGAATTTGTATATAACCATAATGAAAAATTTCATGACAAATTTGAAAAAATGCTTAAAAAAATGTAACCACTAAGTAGAGGAATGAAAAATAAATTTGAAGGAAATAAAAAAACAATCAGTAATCGAAGCATAAAAAGATCGGGTAACGTAGAAAAGGAAAAACAAAATAACTTTTGTTTAGGTAAAAAATAAAAATGACAAAGTAAACCGGTAAAAATCTGAAAAAAAAAAATAACGGGAAATAAAGAAGTCCGAAAAATGTGTAAAAAAAAAAAAAAAAGACAAAAAACAGAAACGAAATGCCATGAAGGTCTGTAGGTAGATTGTTGTATTCGCCTTGACGAAACGTGAAAATTGATTGGTTCGAAGCGAACGTTCGGGGGCTGTCAAAATTGGCGCGGCCTTTTCGGGTTCTAAATTATTTACAAAAGGCGGCAGTGAAATCTAATAAGAAGCGGCCATTGGAAGCGCTGAGGCGGGAAGATCGGGTCTGTGTAACGAAGTATGCCGCAAAGGCGCCGGGCGGGAGAGCAATTTATCGGCATTTTCGCGCATGCTCAGCGAACATATTTCGGTAATGGCGGCGTCACTGGTCGGTCGTTGATAAGCCAATATGAAAGACGAGACTGGCACTAGTCAGGTTGACAAAATGGCCGATAAACTTATTTAGAACATATATATTTCTATGACGTTCGCATGTACATTCTTAAAGACGGATTTATTTATAAAACTAAATAAAACACAAGATCACATGGAGTAAAATACCAAGTAAGAAGATTGTATTGTGCTAAGCATCGAAATGAAAAGAACCTGATTTAAAAATCAGTATTTGAAAACTTTGCTTTTATTCGAAATTGACTACTGATTACGGTGTTGAAAAACACGTCAAGTGAAGTTTCAAAAATCTCAAATAGCAATATAGTATTTTCCATTTGTAAAAATCGACTCAGCCTAATGATGAGGTAATAGGTAAATGATGAATGTAGCTGCGGCATCCATGGGTTGTAGATAAAAGTTAAAACCACTTAACTCTTGAGTAAATATTCGGACAAGAAGGACAGGACACTCAAACTTTGAGATAGCAGCTGCTCTGTGTTTTCTCAGTAAGTAGTATCAGTGAAATCCCATGAATACACGGGCTGGACGACTGTCTCTTGAGTTCACAGGCCTTGAAGAAGAAAACGGTTTGAATAAAACAGCTGAGAAAATAGAGTTGATCATCATACGTGTTTCTGATACATATGGTAGCGAATAATTAATCTAAATAATAGCAACGATTTAAATAATGATCTATTATTGTACAATATTCATCAGCAATAAGCAATTAAGTTCAACCTAATCACATTGTTACATAAAGAGGTAAGAATAGTTCAGTTGTGGTTATCCGATTTTTCAATGAGGTCTGTTATTAAATTGCATCACCGTTTTAGTCAATGTAGTTTATTTCATTCAGTTAAGTGTTTTATTCAAGTCATCCTCAACTGTAAGGACAGTGTGCCTAGTAAACTGTAATCAAGCCGATGTATCAATTTTATACAGACATTAGTTGCACAAGAAAACGGTGAGCACAAACATATAATATAGAAATAGGATATCCAGGGATTTACAAGGATGATTATTACCTAGCAAAGGAGAAATTCCACTAGATCCATCAGTTAACGTACAGAGCAATCCTGTTTGCCGATCAAAAAGCGTGACATTATTAACATCATGGTACGGATTACTGTACTTCACCTGACTGAGAAAACTCAGTCATCAGACTGTGAAAAACCGTAACTGAGTGACCTGACTAAACGAATTACACTTCTATCTGTTTCAGGAACACGGTAGAGTTCGTGTGAGGAGGAGATGTTATGTCTATAATGGTGTTGGCCATAGTAAAACACGGTTTTATTTTGCAACACAGATCTAGTTATAACACTTTTCCCGCCTTATATGCTCACTATGTCTACCGTTGGTTATTGTACTAGTAATAAAATCATAAGCGAAACTGGCGCTAGGCATAATAAATTGACTTCCAGGAACTCAACTACCACACGTTCGCACTGACTAGAATTAAAAACCAATTGCTATGCATGTATGGAGCTGTTGGCGGTTTTACTAAACCTTCTGATGTTATACCCAATAAACGCCATAATGTTACGTCAAGTACTTGCCGTTATTCTGGTGATCAGAGGATATATATATATATATATATATATATTAAAAAAGGATTAATTCAAAGATGTTGAATGGCCATTTCGATATGAAGATCCCCACGGGGGACGACACATCACCTCAGCAACAGAATTGAAGTATCTGAATTAAAATATATATATATATATCGTGTTGAATACATCAGTTCTCGTCTGATGACCGAAGTTAAGCAACATCGAGCCTGGCCAGTACTTAGATGGATGACCGTTTGGGAATACCAGGTGCTGTAAACATAAGGACCAAGAATGGTTCTCCAGGTTTGGGGGTTGGGCGCAGGGATAACAACCCTGCGCCAAAAAAGAGATTGTTACGGAAACAGTAACAAAAAGTTACTGCTCTACACAGCATTGGGTGTAAAAAAGGGTGAGATTATATATATACACACACACACAGAGCTGGCGGTGAGTAAGTTGTTGCCATTTTATATTTTTAATTTCTAGCATGCGCGTTGTTTGTTTTTAATTTTGTCGATGCAAAATATAGTAGGGTCATTTGGGTACCGTATGTGTAAACAAGAGCACCATGATTCGCGCCAAAATCTCTAATGCTAACATTTCAGAGTGACGTGGAACTGAGATTTATTCTTATCATTATTGGTGCCAAATGTCTTGATTATTGTTTAAGAGTTGAAAAACCGTGGAAGGACAGAAACAGTCCAGACAATTCTTTCATTACAATTAAGAAACTTGAAGAGAATACTGGATGGTAAAAATATATATAAAAAGATAAAACAGTGATTTAAAAACCCAACGAGAATATTATTGATTAGAAAAATATATTAATCAAATGATTATAAGTTGAATGTTTTATTCCATTTTATTACTTTGAAATGGTGACCGTAACTTAAATTCAAAATCTAATGACATCATCATCGTTGCATCGAGAACCACGAAAAAAATAATTGGTTTATAAAATGTTTATTTCTTTCATACAACTTTGAAATTTTCACTTATCACCCTCCGGTCCTATAGAAAAATAAATTAACTTTAACACTTTACTAAGTCCTTTTATTTAACAAGTTTTTTTTGTTATGCAGTGAATTCGATAATTCTTGTTGCGGAGTTGAAATGAGGAACAAAATTGAAAAATGAGTAATAACTGCAACGAATGACTTAAAATAGCAATAATGAAATGAATTAAAATTTAAATTCTATAAACTAATAAAGATATCAAGCAATTTAGTAATTTTCTAATCTCAAATGTGCTCAAGGTCAAAAGATTGGGGTACACTAACGAGAATCAACCTCACTACGCAGTCGTATTTAGTTTAGTGAGACAATATCGCAAACCATCGCACCACGTTGAGTTGCCCAGATATCAAACAGTATAATTTGTTTCCTAGGATTCAAACACATTCCACAATCCAGGCCTAACGACCGGTTCTACTTAGTGTAAACAAAAGAAAAAATGCTCTACGTTTGCCTTTCTAATTTGGCTCTTTTAACTCAACAGATACTCGCAAGACTTACCCACCGATTGCTAAATTCTGACGGAGGAGTTTCGCTTTGTCATCCTGATCCTAAGCAGATGTTTAAAGAACAAGATCAATTAAAGAGGTAAAGTCCTCGTCTCCACTACAGACAAAAACAGACCTCAAGGACAAAGAACTTTTCGCTTGGCATTCGAATCATGATTCATTTAATGAACTGGTACAACGAGACTACGACCTTGCAGTGGAAGAAGGCGTGTCCCAGAGTCTCCGCCAACTCAACGCAACGAACGCAGTTGGACGAATTTCTCAAGCTAGGTGAGGAAAGTACCGAAGGAAAAAAAGGCCCGAACTTCTGAGTGAACGAAAGTGGCGAGGAAGAGCAAGAAGGTGACTTCTCCTCCTCCACAATCGGAGAAGCCTCCGTTCCCAGTCAAGGAAAAGACTTTTACAAAACAACAGAAGCTGCAACAGCAAAAGCAGCAACAACAAGAACAACAGCAACAACAAGAACAACAGTAACAACAAGATGAAACGAATATGGAGTGTGGATAAATGCTTCCCCCACGTTCGTCTTCTTTAAAAAGAGCTCGAGAAGAGGAGGAGGAGTGTACCCCTAAAAAAGTTAAAAAAAGAAGACACAATCCACCCCTGCATTATCCGTCAGGATGACCTTTGTCAAGGGGAGGAGTCAGTCTGCTTCCTCGGTGAGACTTATACCTTCTCCTTCCCCCACATCACCCACACTCTGCTTCCAACCAGCAACACCCTCCCCGGAAGTGAATCACACCTCCCCGAACCCAGACAAACACTCCCCAAAACGGGAAAAAAAAAGAAAAAACCTTTTTAAAACAAGGACATTTGTAAAATAAACAGAAGGGCCTTAGAGAGGGACCTCTCTATTCAAAAGAAGGCCCTCCTAAGGCCTTTGTTCAAATTAAATACAATAGAAGGAAATTCGACTGAAAGCCCCCAAAACTTCCCACAAGCCCCCAGGTGTGTTAACCCTGGTTAGAAATACCGGTGGCAACCTAAGAATGTGGATTTCATAGAGGGGGCTACAGAAGCTTTTCCAGATATTAGGATGTCCCAAATAGGGATACCTCATTTAAGAAAACTATCTAATTTTTGTGCTGGGAGGGTCCCTGTCATCCTCCACCCCTCATTATATAGGGCAGTAAAGCTTACTGACTTGGCAGACCGGCTGCAGCCGCTCTCTCACCGGCGTGATGTGGCTTCCCTGTGCCTCTTCTACAAGTACTTTCATGGCTTCTGCTCCGATGAGCTTAGATCACTGGTGCCGCCTAAGCACGAATTTACACGAGATACTAGATTAGCAACTAGGTCCCACCCTTTTACAGTTAAACAAATAAGATGTAACCGTAAATTCTACTCCAACAGCTTCTTTTCTCGCGCTTCCCGCCTGTGGAACTCCCTTCCACAAGTCTACTTTCCCGACAGTTACAATCTCCAGGTGTTTAAATGTAGGGTCAATAGACACCTCCTATCACACTAACTCCCAACTATTCTCAGAACACTCTCATCTACCCAACCCTCATTCTCGGTATCCTTACCCGCCTATCACCCACCCTCTGACATTTCCTATATTTAATCATCCTTTCTCCACTCTACGTAGCCCTCTGCGCAGTAGTGGCAGTGACATGCCTTGCTCGGGGTGAAACGCTTATAAAAAAAAAAAAATGTCCTACGGACGTCGGCGGCATTGTCCGGGATGGACGAATCACGTCTGATATCGGAACAGGAAGCCTGGGACAATCCATCGGGGTCCCTACTGCAATTGATTTCCGTCCTGTATGTGACCAGGAGTAATTTTTTGCTTTCTCCTTTCAGGTCTAAATGATGTCAATTAAGTTAGCTAGTTTGAACCTGAATGGCCTCAGGGACCGGAGTAAGGTGGCCCACCTGCTTCGGGACCTCTTGTCCTTCGGTGTGGATGTCGCCGCGATCCAAGAGACTCACTTTGTTTGCAAGGCCGATGCATGTGTGCTGTCTAACGACTTTGTCGTCTATTCAGCATATGGGAACCGGCTGGACAGAGGAGTTTCTTTGCTGGTTAAGCGTACCCTGAACGCGAAGGTGGATCTTGTCCATGTCGGTACCGAGGGCCGGCTGATCGTGGCCAATATTGCAGTGAAAAGCAATGCGTTTCGATTCATGGTTGCGGTTTATGCGCCCAACGACCGGGAGGAGCGCGTTTCGTTTTTTCGGCGGTTGGAGCCCTTCCTAGTGGATTCAACGCCACTCGTCTTAGTGGGGGACTGGAATGCCATCCTGGACCCCAAGTTGGATAGAGCGTGGGGAGCTAGAGGGAAGGCACGTGATCGCAGCTTAGTCGATCTCATCGAAGAATTCGGTCTCGTCGATAGATACCGGGTCGATCACAAGGGTGGGAAGATGTGAATGTGGGCTAATAGTTGGCCTTCTACCAAGATAGCTAGCTACCTGGATAGAATGTAAGTTCGTGAAGCCGACATAGAGCTTTTAGATTGTTTCACGTTCCACTGGTTAGGCTACTCGGATCACAAACTTGTTTGTGCCGGGCTAGATCTAGAAAATATGCTTAGAATAGCTGGTTACTGGAAGTTCAACGTGTCCTTACTGGACAGGCGGGACTTCCAGTGCCAGCTAATTAACTTAGTGCAGCGGGCGTTAACTGGGGAAGTCATTGGAAATAAGTGGTGGGAGAATCTTAAGAATAGTATTAGGTATTTCACCACCAAGTTCAGTAAATGGCTCAAACTAGATAAGGCTGGCAAGGTGAAAACACTTAGAGCTAATTACTCTCGGGCGGTGGCTCGTTGGAATCCCCTAGAGATAGCCGTAGCTAAGGAGGCCCTGGAGCGGTCGAATTACGATCGTTACAGGGGCCAGGTAATTAGGTTAAGCAAGATATCTTACGAAGCTGTGAACATGGGCGCAGAACTGCGCAAGGAAGAGATTCGCCGTTTTAGGGGATGAAGCGTATGGTGTTTCTGTCGCTGCTAGCCACGGCTCGAAT
Organism: Ascarosepion bandense; assembly: GCA_037127315.1. Lineage (NCBI taxonomy): Eukaryota > Metazoa > Mollusca > Cephalopoda > Sepiida > Sepiidae > Ascarosepion > Ascarosepion bandense. Next base: position 1,126,207 of record JBBBDQ010001054.1, on the reverse strand, counting down.
GGTGATTTGGACGACGCGAACGGAGGAAGTCTTGCGAGTTCAGCGTCTTTCACATCAGGATCTGATCCGATATTTTGAGCTGATGCTCAAAATAAGGATTAGAACTAATTGGAAACGTTTGACTTCGACAGACTTTAGCAAAAGGTGGGTAATTGTGGCGAGCCTGGTTCGCGTGTACGGGGCTAGTCTTGATTTTCTTTTTTTAGATCTGCTGGTTACATCGGGGTAGATTTATCTGGAACCCTCGCCTGGTTAAGGTAGCTTTCTGGTTAAGGTTGCTTTCTTTTGTGTACTTAGTTAATGTGAATGAATGTGTTCCTAGCCTGTACCCGGCTTTCTCTTTTGTTATGATCCAAGTCGAGATTCCCAACCTCCCCAGTTTGTTTTGGTCTCTTTTTATCTCAGCGGGTTCAGCTTTTTATTGTCCCGTTCCATTAATTTTTTACTCCCATCTCTCTTAGCAAGTGTACTTCTTGATTTTGCCGTTTGGCGGAATACAGCGGCCACTTTTTTTCTGGGATGGACGGGTCTTACTAAGATTGCTTATTTTGTTTTAAAAAATTTGTTGTATTTTTAGTTTGTTTTTGGGTTCATCCCCCTCCCATCATTTCATCTTTCATTAAATGTTTTAAATATATTTTATTGTATGTAAACGCATTTTTATTGTCATGGTTTTTTTCCCACTTTTTTAGGTGTCCCTTGTAAATTTGTGGCATTGTGGTGTATGAAGGATTGGGCGCTGATGGATGGGTTCTTGTGGTGAATGTGTAAATTGTAATGTATGATTGGGTCATGATAGTGTTTAGCTAAGTATAGGATAGTTAAGTGAGTACCACCCTCTACCCCTCCCCTTTTCGGCTTTGTGCCACAATTTTTGTATTTATACAGAAATAAATATTGAAACAAGTTCAACGTTAGAATCTTTAATTATTTTGAATGATTTTTTTGGCATTCGGCCTTCCAATTCTACTTAGAGCCATTTAAATTATTTAATGGTGATCGCAAAAAAATGACAGTTCGGAATAATCCCAATATAATAACTTGTGAAGATTAAAAATGCTTGTAAAGACGAAACACTTGTCTGGTAGGGTCCGGTTTTCTGCAGTTTTCGTTGATGATTTGGCCCAAATATTTTATTTGTGCCATAAAAAATGCGCATTTCTGATCAATTACAACCAGTATTTTTTTTATTTTTCTGAATTTCGCGTTTACGTGCAGAATATGCTGTTTTATATTTTCTCGTTTTATTAAAAATGCGAAGTAGGTGATCGCAAATTTTGATCCCTAAACATTGTGTCTATTACTTGCTGAAAATTCAAGGTGCTACTTTAATTATAAAAGGTAATTTATTAAACAGTCTTCGTCAAGCTGGATTTGCAAGTATGCGTATGACAAGTCTAACTTTGAAAAGTATTTTCCGATAATTAACTTTGAGTAAATCACATCTGGACTTGTAAGCTTGTAGGCAATCATTCATCCCCGACACATACATGGATTTTGTTATTTTTCTTTATCATGTAGACGGTTGGGGAAACCTAAACGCTATAATTCACTTTAGAGATTACTCCCATATTTTACAAACGATCTAAATCCTTGTTTATCGCGTCAAAAGCTGAAAAAAACTCTTTGTTTTTTGGTCTAAAAGTTGGTACCACATTTTCCGTTAACTGGGGGTTAGTTTTGTGCATCTTCCTTGCCCTTCAGAAAAAAAAAAACACCCGAAGATTGATTTTATGAGTTACTAGAAGAGCCATCCATTTTATTACAAAAAGAGTTTATGGGCAAATTCATAAATTAAACAGTTGCATAGAATCTGTTCCAAACATGTTATCAGTTCTTTCCTTTACGAATATTTTAGCCTTCGCCATTTTTCCATAAAATATTGCATCTGATGTGAACTCACCTTTAAATTTCAGTTTCTGGCCATTAACGATTGGAGCATTTTTTTTTAATATTAATGTTGGTTTATCGATTTTTCCTCAACGTTTCTTTGTTTACAATCGTCAAATCTGACCTTGTGTTTAGCTGAAAGTTTATATTTGTTCTCTTTATTTGTACGGTTATAAACTTTTTTTTATTGTTGTCTACGTTATCTGTCGTCTGCGGTATGCTTACAGTATTTTTGAAATTTGACTTTTAATTATTTTTTCTAACATTATTTTTTTCTAACTTTACAATGCGAACTCTTGTGACCCAAATTTTCACAGTCTAAACATTTTTTGTACTTAAAAGCACAGTTCGCCGCATCCATGGATTTCTTTTTCTCAGGTCTTATGTTTAGACTTACCTTGTCTTAAGTACACTATTCTTTACACTCTTCAGCTACGGATTGAGAGATCAATTTTGAGTCCTGTTCAAGCTTAGTCAAAATTCTAGAAGAAATATTCGCATCCTTATTTGCTGTCCACCCTTGTACGAAGATCAAGCACTTAAATTTTCGGGTTTCACTTCACTTAACTGTTCGCATTCTCTATTTAAGATACTAGAATAAGTGTTATAATTTTCATATTCATTTTTTCATAAGGTTTAGGCATTGCCAATGTGTAGTAAACAATGAAATTTGTTCACTGAAAATTTTTTATAACCACATAATATTTTCTTCAAACGTCAATTCGCTGGATTTTATCAGCATGATGTAATTCACACATTTTTCGGGTTTCGTGGGCTACTAATTTTCTTAGTAAAGGGCGCACTTTTTTCCTCTTATACAGTATTTTATAAAGATTTCTTCACAGTGTCTGTTGTATGCTGGAAATGTATGCTGTTTATTTTGTTTTTGTTTTTGGTTTGCTCATCATGTGGCGTGTCTTTTGGGGCACCACGAGGTGATGTAATGGTTAGCAAGCTTGTCTCGCTAAAATAATTCCAAAAGAGTAGTGAGTTTGATCCTCACTGGGTGTTCCATACTTTCGGCCTTGTGCCACATCTAAGCTGCACCATGAAGTGTGTCTTTGTAGTTTTCCCTCGCGGGACACATCCCTCCCCAGTTAAAATCACAGTCGATGTCCTCCAACTCATCTCGGTCACGAATACGTGGCTGTTGTGATTATCTGAGAAACCCATCTACTCTGACCGGTGATATGCGGCAATTTGCAGATTTGAGATGTAGGAGATATTTGAGAACCTGTGATGGCCGTCCACCCGAAGGTGCAGTGTGACAGAGATCAAAGGTCCCACCTCTATTTAGAGCCCCTATGCCATATATTAAATTCTAGTGTGTTTTACCGTTGTTGTTATCGTTCTTGATGTTGTTTCCTCCATTTTTAATTGGCTGACTTGAAAATGTGCTTCTAATGTATATCTAAGATGTTTTAATTTTGTCTTGTTTCGGGCGTAAGATATTTTGTATTTATTTTACAAGTTGAAAAAATCAAAATCTCTGCCCACCACAATCATAATAAATAGTGAACCATCCTCGCCGCCAACTGGTGGGATGTAGAGTCTGGCAAGACAACATTTAACTCAGCAGAGTTAGTCGTGATAGTTCTCAGCTAGACTGCAATAGTATTATCTTATTCTCCTATAGAAAATTACTCAGGACTACTTATCATGAATATATCAGTCCATTCATGGTAATAAGGAGGAAAACTGGTGCTTACAACAACAAGAGTCGTCAGACAAAATAGCTGATTTTGAAATTAGATATGTTTGTGACAAATCATATTAACAAAATACATCTCGTCCTTTATTTTACTGGGTTCCTCATAATCCAAAAATAATTTTAATCATCATTCGATTGACTCTAAGTAAACAAACTCAAGAAAAATACATTTCTCGTAAGATATCTGGTTAGCTTATTCAAAACGATCGAGTTAAACTAATGCCTTAAGGCAGAGCATTCTTGTCGAAGGAAAGAAAGACAAATTTACAAAAATATTCACAGAAGCAAAACAGCTGCTTTTTTAACTTAACCATTATCAGATTTCACACTTTAAATATTACATAAGTCATAATGTTTTCATATATCACCTTGATTTCAACAAAAAGGTCATAACAAAAAAATGGGATTAGGAAGAAACTATTTCAGTAAGTACATTCAAATCGACTTCAGATAATTGCGACATTTCTGAAACTAAATTCAATATTTGTGCTCTTGATGCAGCAAAATTGTACATGAGTTTAAATTCTAACGATACACATTTTAGTAAGAAACACAATACGATGACTAAAGAATGTAAGACAAGTCAAGAAATGTTTTACAAGTTAAAATTGTAAAATCTGAAAAACGATATTATTTCTTCGTTCTCCATACCATAAAATCTGGGGATCAGAAAATGTTTAAAACAAGAACATATATTCTTTAAATAAGTTTTCCTGAGAAATAATTAACATTTTTTAATCATTTCACTCCAGGCAAGGTGATAAGGCCACTAGGATACAAGTGGTTATAAGGAGTAAAACAGTAAAAAAACGTTAGTGAGAAGTGAAGAAAGAGGGCAATACATTAACAGGTTCCAAGAAGACAGAAAATGGCAACTGGTGTTGCGCTTGAATCTTCGAAAATTGTAGGAAGCAAGGAATTAAGAAATTGAATTTTCACAGAAGAGAATAGCTAGAAAAGAAACTAATAGAATGGAGCTGAGGCTTGCATCTCGATAGTTCAACAGTAAAAACTAATTGAGACCTCGTTGCCAATTTAGTGAGTACATTCATGCCGTCGAGACACCAATTGAGGAAAGCGCATTAAAAGAATTCCCATGGAAGTATTTGTGGAAAAGACATGTCAGATCGGTGAGAAAGTGACTGAAGTCGAGATGCCTGGTCAGCATAGATTAATTTACAGATCTTTTCTTGAATAACGTTAAGAAACTCGAGATATATCGTAGGATCACAAAACTAGACCAGACATTACACTAATATTCAAGGCACGAATGGTAAATTTATAATTTACTCAATATATGCTCTCATAACTGTAATTCTTCAGAAGAGTCAAAAGTAGACAAATTTTTCTGAAGACGTTATTAATCAAGATTTGGTAACATCTTTTTCATTTGAAATTGTAAAAACGGAACTAGGACTGGTGTGCATAACACCATGATTATTCGTAAAGATCTTTTAAAAATTCATCCTAGAGATTCTTTCGACATCTTAATGACGAAAAAAAAAATGAAATCTCCAGAAATGAAAGAACAATCGGGTCATTCACAAAAAGAACATTGACAATTGACTGCCTCTGTTCACAACTAGGGTCAGATTTTTAAACAATTGCAACACGGTAAGTGATTTAAATGCAGTCACGATAAATGTAAAGAGGTTTCAAATTTTGTATGAAACAGTACCATCATAACCAGAAAGGAAAAACGTAGCCAACAACAACAAACATCGAAATTTCACTGAAAAGTAAGCACACAGCATAATATTTACTTCACAGATAATCCTTGGCATAAGATAAAAAACTAATAATACTTTTAGCATAGAACTAATTTTATATCCTCACAAACTCCAGACCAAACACATGTTCAATCCACGAAAATAAAAGAAGTTTGACCGTTGCAGATAACGACAACTTTGACCTAATTCAAGAAAACTAAAAACTCCAGAATTTACCAATCCTATTTTGATAAATAGAATGATAACGCACAATTCTTGGTAACTACTGGAGTCGCATTTGAATGTACTCGAATGTATAAACATTAAGTTTGGTCGTTTTATCGTTATAAATCACGACATAAAACGCCTCAGTCAAAAGTTAAAAAAAACTATTTAAAACAGTAAAAAACTGAATAGGTAGACGTTGTTGGAATTATATTATAACACACACACACACACACACACACACACACACACACACACAGATATATATATATATATATATATATATATATGACTATAGTATTTACGCTCTGACACCCTGATTGAGCACTCTGGAAGAATGGGAGACTTTGAAAAACAGTAGCTACTCTGGCATATACGCATCGCTCATTCATTGTGCTGATAAATACTATAGTCATATATATGCTTTTTCTTCACCCTGATATCGAGCACTTTACGGTAAAAACCTGCTTGCCAAAATACATTTTATCAGTAAAATTACTTAAAAAAATACTTGGCGTTAAACATTATCACAATTAAACGAATTTGTCACTTTAACTGAGCAGGTTCATGCTGACTTCGAAGATTTCTGAGGACACCGTTATGATGTCCGCACTCATTGGAGCCGTGCTCAATTTTTCTTTTTTTTTCTGGCAAATAAATCAACTCTTATTTCCGAATTAATATATTAAACAGTGTTGAAATCAGTCAAAATAGGAATCCTGAACATCTATACATTTCTGTTATCGGTATACAAATGTCCTTATGCATTTACGATAATCCTCTAAATAGATAGACGCCAATAAATCTTTGAATGCAGTTTCTACATATTTGTCTTTTGGTTTAAAATGTTCCAAATGTTTGAAAATGTGATAGTGGGTGAGAGATCAAATGAATATTATGGGTGCTAAAAGTCTCTCATTCCAAATCGCTGGGGTTTCTGTAGTATCATTCTGGCAACATGTGGCCGAACATTTTCATGAAGCAGAATTTAATTGCATAGGAAGTAAATTCCGGCAATAATTCTCTGATTTGTTTCCAGAAAACAGTAATAGATATCGTCAATGGCGGACAACCAGGCAGTCACCATAATCTTCTCTTGATGTAATTTCGGTTTGGGAAAGTGTTGGGTGATTTGTCATAATCAAGCCACTGAGTCGATAATTTAAGATTGTCATAAAAGATCCATTCCTCATCAGAAGTCGCTATTCGATCAAAACAATGAATCATTCAAATTTGACAGATTCAATGTCGAACATATTTCCAAACGTCGTATTCTTTGATTTTCATTGAGTTCATGTGGAAGTCATTTGGCGGTTCGATATTATTGAAATGCTGACACCCATTATCTGAAAACATTCTCTGACATGGGTTTTGTTCGACCAATGTTTTCAAATGTTGATTGTCAATTGCAGCTGAACGTCCTCTACAACATCCTCGCCGTCTCTGATAGTTTAGGTGTTAGTAGAGTCAAAAAACGGAGTATAAATTATTTTAACTTCATAATTTCCGAGAAATTTAGAGTTAAACCCCAATTTATAGTTTTCTTCGTCTTCATGTTATCTTTTTCTACTTATCAAACATTTCCATAATTGTTATTGTTTATTTATATACATATCTTTCGTAAAGTTCTTCTCTTCTGAATCCGTCATGCACATTTACAAATCTACCATCCGACCGTGCACTGAATACTGCTGTCATATCTGATCGGGCGACCCTGCTGTTCCCCTTAGGGTTCTCGACAAGATCCAAAGAAGAATCTGAAATGTAGTTGATCATAACCTGGTTGCATTGAATTTAGAGTGAAACTTCATTGAACTTTCAAAAATCCACGCTAAAAAGAAAATGTTACATTTGTGATGATCGATTTCCGTATGAATAATAAGTCTTATATGCTGCTCTTCAGTCAGTCAATCAGTCAGTTAATTATGGTATGTGATACACGCTTTGGCGACCATAACGCTTTCGAGACATTAAAGACTAGGAAAAAGATCAGTAGGATGTCATTACATTCTACAGTAGAACGGTTGCCAACCAAGGCTACAGAACCCAATCTGTCATACCATTCAACCAATAGGTGGAGGGTAAGAGATGGATTAATACCTTTCTCGAGTGTATTTCTCCGTAAGTGAATGGAACGAATACAATTGGAATTCGAACTCGGCTTTGATTTCGGATTCCGAGCTGATATTCATTACATCACAACGCATATTCTCTTCAGAATCAAGACAAAAATTTAGAAAAAATCTGTCATATTTACTTTGAGATTTGATTTTATTGACTCATGAAAAGTAGGGTTAATATTCTTGACAAGAACCTATATTTTTAAAATGGCGCACTATCAGTTGCTCAAGATAACAAGTTTTCAAGGGGTACTTGATTTCGTAGCTTCAAAAGTCCATTGATATCAATTTCTAAAAGTTTCAAAAGCAACAACTCTTCGCACGGTTTGCAGTAGTCATCTCTATGAGGAACATATGCCATAAATATAACTATTATCGCTTATCTTAGATTTATCAAACTGAATTGAGCGTTTATTGCTTTTTAATTTTTCAACTAGTTGCCTTTCCACAGCCGCTGAAATTTAATCAGTTCTTCACCGGAATGAATGATTGCTTTTAAGACATTTGCCGATTCTTGATGCAACACAGTTTTCATGAGAATTTCAAAGGAAGGCTTAATAACATTTTCAGCAGGTCTATGTGCTATTTCAGTTTTTGCAATTACTTGTGCGATCTAATAAAATGCACTCAAGCCACTTTCATTCATTTCTGTAGTTTTTTTGTTTGTTTTTTGTTTTTTCACATACGATAAAGATTACTTGGTTGGTTAAAGTTTTACTTTAAATTTTCAAAAATAAGGTTTGTTCACTTTGTCAGGGTGTTTTCTCTTTAAATTCTTTAAAAGACTTGGCAGTTACATCGCTTCGTTAGAAAATGAGCTACTAGAAATAAAATAATGAATTCAGTTGAAACATTTAGAGATGTGTAACTGCTTTACGAAAAAAAGTATTTCTGCCAGATGCTGCATGCTGGGCTACCATTAAAAATAATTTATTTCATCTTTGAATGGTTAAATACTTGATATCATAATCAGATGATAAAGCATAAATTTAGAAACGTTCATTAAAACATAAATTCGTTATTCTTATTTAGGAATGTTTCCACTTACGATGAAAGAAAAGAACTTGTTTGTGAAAATTTATGCCCCCACCACCTCATAAAATATATTCCCCCCACCCTTGAGAATACCTGATTTAGGGGAAGGAAAACCCTGATTTTAAATCTCTCTTGCCTTCCGGTCAATCGCAGAAAAGGCTGTGGAAATAAATCCAAACAAAATCTGGTGTGGAGCCCCGAAAACGATTGGATGTCGACACTAACAATTTCTGCAGCCAAGTCAAGCCAACCCTAAATTTAATACTCAGTATTCTTTTCAAATTTGTCAGTACGGTCGCGAAACGGTGGGCATGTGATTGCGTCAATGTGTAGATTCCATATAACATCATCCACAAATACGCCTTGGAGAGATCACTCCAGTCTCACCAGTAAACAGCTGAACAGAGCACTAACTTTATCTCGCGAAATAAACAGATGCCTAATTCAAACCCCGGCTCTCATTTGCGTTAATCTGAGTTTGAAAAGCACAGGTCAAGCTATCATGTAACAGCCTCTGAGATAGTTAAGCCAGCTACCTTGCTTTGGATCGATTGTAGATTATTTGATTAATGTTTGTTACTATTTTTATGTATCATGTCGTTGTCTATATATAAGTCGTATGAGGTGTATAGACCAAAAAGGTCGACGGTATCGCATGACCAATCTACTCATGGACAGTCTTTTGGTCGATATCAAGTCGTTTTTTCGTAAACTAAGGTAATAGTTATGTTTATGATTAGCCTACAGGTTCTATAGAAGAAGGCCAAGAATACCATGGAAAGCGTATATAAGCTATGAGGAAGTTTTAAGAAAAGGGAAAACAAAGTATCAGAATGAGACAGTTAAGAAATTTGAGACTCGCAGGAAATACTGAAGGCAACAAAACAAAAACACTAAAAAAGTGGAACAGCGTTTAACCTATCTTACGAGTTCATAGAAATGAATGATAAAACAGAGAGTGGGAAGAGTAGTAAGAAAACATACATTGCTAAAAAATATAGGACGTTGAGGAGAGACATAATAGCTTACGTTCTAAAGATTCATAATACAGAAGTATATGAAAGCTGCTCATCGATTCTTTGGTAGGTAAACAAAAAAATTCTTAATTCAAACCAACCTGGTCAGTATGGAATGGCTATCCGTCATTGAGGTCGAAATATTAGAAATAGACAATTTTAATAGGTCGAGAGGATGTAACATTTCATTTTGGAATATAAAACCCTAGCTAACTGGACTCCTCTCTGCCAATAAGTTTGGTACGTGGGAATCCAGAACATCAGCCAAACTAAGAAATAGTTACTTCTGTTTGCCAAAAGGTAATATACGTAAAAAAGATACAAATCGTGTTAAACTGTGAGGTATTTTCCGTTTGTTTTTTTTTTTTTTTTTTGTTTTTATATATATCTATGTTTTTGTTCTCCCCCCCCCTTTTTGGAGTTCATGCTTCATTTAGGAGGAAAAAAAAAAGTTTGAAATTTATATTTATTCTGTTATGCGAAGCTACTTTGGCCAAGTTATCAGCAGCCATTACAGCTCCATGCCACGTGTTGTTCTTTGAATGGGAATTTACCTAGCAGGCCGACTCGCTTTGATATTTGGGAAAAGCAAGAATTGAAGAATGAATCTTAATTCAAATTTCCTGTGTTAAACTGTGAGGTATTTTCCGTTTGTTTTTTTTTTTTTTTTTTTTGTTTTTATATATATCTATGTTTTTGTTCCCCCCCCCCTTTTTCCCCCCCCTTTTTGGAGTTCATGCTTCATTTAGGAGGAAAAAAAAAAGTTTGAAATTTATATTTATTCTGTTATGCGAAGCTACTTTGGCCAAGTTATCAGCAGCCATTACAGCTCCATGCCACGTGTTGTTCTTTGAATGGGAATTTACCTAGCAGGCCGACTCGCTTTGATATTTGGGAAAAGCAAGAATTGAAGAATGAATCTTAATTCAAATTTCCTGTGTTAAACTGTGAGGTATTTTCCGTTTGTTTTTTTTTTTTTTTTTTTTTTTTTTGTTTTTATATATATCTATGTTTTTGTTCTCCCCCCCCCTTTTTGGAGTTCATGCTTCATTTAGGAGGAAAAAAAAAAGTTTGAAATTTATATTTATTCTGTTATGCGAAGCTACTTTGGCCAAGTTATCAGCAGCCATTACAGCTCCATGCCACGTGTTGTTCTTTGAATGGGAATTTACCTAGCAGGCCGACTCGCTTTGATATTTGGGAAAAGCAAGAATTGAAGAATGAATCTTAATTCAAATTTCCTGTGTTAAACTGTGAGGTATTTTCCGTTTGTTTTTTTTTTTTTTTTTTTTGTTTTTATATATATCTATGTTTTTGTTCTCCCCCCCCCCTTTTTGGAGTTCATGCTTCATTTAGGAGGAAAAAAAAAAAGTTTGAAATTTATATTTATTCTGTTATGCGAAGCTACTTTGGCCAAGTTATCAGCAGCCATTACAGCTCCATGCCACGTGTTGTTCTTTGAATGGGAATTTACCTGAGGCCGACTTTCTTTGATATTTGGGAAAAGCCAAGAATTGAAGAATGAATCTTAATTAAATTTCCTGGTGTTAAACCTGTGAGGTATTTTCCTTTGTTTTTTTTTTTTTTTTTTGTTTTTATATATATCGTTTTTGTTCTTTCCCCCCCCCTTTTTTGGAGTTCATTTGGGCTTCAAAATTTAGGAGGAAAAAAAAAAGTTTGAAATTTATATTTATTCTGTTATGCAAGCTTACTTTGCCAAGTTATCAGCAAGCCATTACAGCTTCCAATTCCAAATTTGTGTTGTTCTTTGAATGGGAATTTAAACCTGAGGCCGACTCGCTTTGATATTTGGGAAAAGCAAGAATTGAAGAATTTTGAATCCTTAATTCAAATTTCCTGTTTGTTTTTTTTTTTTTTTTAAACTGTTTTTGAGGTATTTTCCGTTTGTTTTTTTTTTTTTTTTTGTTTTTATATATATCTATGTTTTTGTTCTCCCCCCCCCCTTTTTTGGAGTTCATTTGGACTTTAACTAAGTTAAAACTTAGTTAAACTCCACTTTTGTAAGTTTGTGTTTTTTTTTTTTTTTTTTTCAAAGGATTGTTCGTGTTCGATTTTTTTTTTTTTTTTTTTTTTTTAATAGGAGTAGATAGGTCACACTATCGCCCGGTCTATACTCCTCCCACGTCTATTGAACTGGAGTAGAGGCTCGTTCCTTGTTTCCTGTTTAGGATGTGGTTTCCGGTTTTCACTTCTCTCTCTTCAGACCTTGGTACTGGTGCTTCCGTGAGTTTCCTGCGATCTGGCCGGTTGGTGGCAATGGCTCATCACTGTGAGGGTACCGGGTTGGCAGTTTCCTGGTTGCTGCTTCCGACTGGTAGTTAGGAGCCCTAACTCTTGCGTAGCGTCAAGAGCGGCTGCTCTGATCAACAGTTGTATAATATCGGGGTTCTTGTAGTGCCATGTCGCGCATGGATAGGTGTCCCTGCAAGCGCTTTCGGTGGGCAACCCCGAGGCCACACCTTGTTGCAGCCCTAGCCAGTCCCCCTCCCAGCTCAGATCGTGGGTAATGACCGCCTGTATCCTCTACCCTAGGTCCCTTTCTATAAACCAAAAACATGACAAGACAAAACAGAAATGACCCTAAACCAGCTAAATCCAAACCACCTAAGCCCATTAACCTCTCCTTCACTAATATCCGAGGCATTCGTACTAACTTTGCTAGTGTAGAAGCGTTCCTGCATGAAAAGTCCCCTGACATCCTCGCGCTCTGCGAAACTAACCTCAACTCAACTATTCCCTCCTCTGACCTCTTCATCCCTGGTTATCTTCCCCTTTTAAGGAAGGATTCTACTGTCCACATGCATGGGCTGGGTGTTTATGTCAGCGAACACCTCCCCATAACTAGGGTGACTTCACTCGAATCTACTGACCACCAATACATATGTCTCCGCTTGTCTCTCCTCAGTTCGGTTAGCTACCTATTCTTCCTTTACCGTTCTCCCTCCTCTCCTGACTGCTCCCTACTAGATAGCATTGCCGACGACATAGATAAGGCTATTACCTATCACCCATTTGCCCACATATTTGTATTTGGAGACCTCAATGCCCATCACTCTGAGTGGCTTGAAAACGCTGTTACTGATTCGGCGGGCACTCACGCCATGAACTTTGCTATTTCCCAATCCCTTACGCAAGTGGTGGACTTCCCCACTCGCTTCCCAAGCACACCCTCGGGTCATTCCTCACTGCTAGATATATGTTTCACCTCTGCGCCCGACGCCTGTCAAGTCTCGCAGCTTTGCCCTCTCGGCAACTCCGACCACGCTGTAGTCTCCCTCAGTATTTCTTTCCAATCTCACTCCCCCCAGGATCCCCCTACTCATAGAACCTCCTACCTCTACCAAAAAGCTGACTGGGAAGCCTTTCGCGATTTCCTCTGCGACGTCCCTTGGGGAAAAGTGTTTGACCTATCAGTTGATGACTGTGCCTCTGAGGTCTCGTCATGGGTGAAAGCTGGCATTGATGCCTTCATACCCACCAGGAAGTATTGCTTAAAACCTCATTCCCCTCCGTGGTTCTCTCCAGCCTGCTCAGCCGCCATTGCCCACAGGAACCATTACTTCCATCTATTCCAGAGACAGCCAACTGATCACAATAGGCGCCTGTTCACATCCGCTCGCAGTGAGTGCAAGAGAACTCTAAATGACGCCAAACAGTTGTTTGCGGAGAGAATGCGACAGCACATAGCTGACCGCAAGTTCGGCTCCAAGGACTATTGGAGGATTTGTAAACGAGTGCTCAACAATAGGAAATCCTCAATACCTCCTTTAATCCATGGATTTGACGTTCTCACGTCATCTGCTGAGAAAGCTGAGTGCTTTGCCCGCAGATTCTCATCCAACTCCACACTCGACTCGTCCGGAGTGCACCCACCCGACTTCCCTATTAGAACTGAGGCCAAACTGCATGACGTGTATATTACCCCGACAATAGTATCCAGAGTAATTTCAAAACTCGACCCCCATAAGGCGTGTGGAGACGATGGAATCCCGGTGATAGTCCTTAAGAGGTGTGCCCCTGAACTTTCCCCTGTCCTCTCTAAACTGTTTAACTACTGCCTTTCTGCTTCCTGCTTTCCTGCATGCTGGAAATTCTCCTCAGTCGTTCCTGTCTTTAAGAATTGTGGTGAACCCTCGGACCCATCCAACTATCGCCCTATCAGTCTCCTACCAATATTCGGGAAAGTGTTCGAGGCTATAATAAATGCTGAAATAGTTCATCATCTCACCGCCCACAAGCTGTTCTCCGACAGGCAATATGGATTCCGATTTGACAGGTCCACAGCCGACCTGCTAACTACTGTAACGGAGTACATGCTACAGGCCCTTGATGAGTCTGACGAGGCTCGCGCGGTTGCTCTGGATATCTCCAAGGCTTTCGACAGGGTTTGGCACCCTGGCCTCCTATGCAAACTACGCGGTTATGGTATTACCGGTCGCCTGCTTGACCTAATCCAATCTTTCTTAAATAACCGCAAAATGAAGGTCGTTCTGAATGGGCGTGCCTCTTCGTCCTACAGCACGAATGCTGGTGTCCCACAAGGCTCTATCCTGGGCCCAACGCTCTTCCTTATTTTCATCAACGACCTCCCAGATGAGATCAGGTCCCAAGTAGGCATCTACGCAGATGACACTACAATATACTCCCGCTCCAGTAAGAAACCTGTCGTGGCGGACAGACATAATCTCGCTGCTGACCTTGAGCGGGATCTACACTCTGTGGTGAACTGGGGCAAGAAGTGGCTTGTCAACTTTAATTCCTCTAAGACCAAGCTGTTGTCTGTCAACCATTACAGGCAACCTCTTCTGCCTCCCATAAGCATGGACCAGATGATTCTCCCGGAGAGTAATACACTACGCCTCCTCGGACTTACCCTGTCCTCAGACCTCAAATGGAAGCACTATATTGAATCCATAGCAAAATCTACTGCTAAGAAGATTGGGTCACTATGTCGATCCAGGATGTTTTTTCCACCTGAATCCATCCTGCATATATACAAGTCAACCATCCGTCCGTGCATGGAGTACTGCTGCCATTTATGGTCAGGTGCCCCTGCCGTTCTCCTCAGTGTTCTTGACAAGCTCCAAAGGAGAGTCTGTAATGTGATAGGTACTGATCTGGCGACTCGTCTGCAGCCACTTTCCCATCGTCGAAATGTGGCCTCCCTCTGTCTCTTCTATAAATACTTTCATGGCTTCTGCTCGGATGAGCTTAAGTCACTGATGCCTCCTCAACAGGTGTTTACCCGTTCAACCAGACTGGCAACTGGGTCCCACCCATTCACAGTCAGGTTAGCCAAACGCAGACGACAATTCTACTCCTGCAGCTTCCTCTCTCGCACTTCCCGCCTGTGGAACTCACTCCCGTATTCTTGCTTTCCTGACGGCTACGACCTCCAGAAATTTAAAAGCAAAGTTAATACTCACCTACTAACCACTGGCCTCTAGCTCTCTCTCCCCTCCCCTGTATAAGCTTCCCTTTCTCTCCGCCCATGTACCTGTCATTGCACCTGCTTTCTCAGTTTTCTATTGTTCCTTTCTAACTAGCTTGTACTCCTCACTCTTTTCTAATTAATCTTTCTACACTTATGTAACCCCCTGCACATCAGTGGCGTTTCTGCCTTGCTCGGGGTGAAATGATTAAAAAAAAAAAAAAAAAAACATCAAAGTATTTTCAAATATTTTCGACATCATAATCCAAGAACGAATACTCTATTTAAAATATTAGAGTTACTTCCCTTACATAGTTGTGTCAACTTTTTGCTTTCACGTTGGTTTCCATGGCTTTTATAACACACACACACACACACACACACACACACATACGCACACGCACCCGACCACACACACAGAATACACACACATACACACACACATATATATGTGTGTGTGTTTGTGTGTGTGTGTGTGTGTGTGTGTGCGCGCATGTGTGTGTGTGTTAGAAATATGGATTAAATCCAACAGGCAGGAAATTACTGACATGTTTTTTATTTATTGAGTTGAATCACACACACACACACACACACACACACACACACACACACACACACACACACACACACACACACACACACACACACACTGTGTGTGTACTGTATAGTAATAGTCATTATAAACATACATATATTTAAATATATATATATATATATATATTTATTATATTTTAGAACATGTACAGATTTTTAATCCACTATAAATAGGTACATTTTGTTTCGACATTGAAATTACAATGTCTCATCAGGTGGTGTGAAAAAGGAAATGGAAAGCTTCTTTTCTTATATTTGGCGAGTTGTGTGTGGGATGTTAGGTGGATAGCGATAAGGAAATAAGCCTTGTAAATTGTCCGTTAGAATTTTGAAGAAAGTGGGGTGAGTAGTGAATATAGTTGATTAATGATTAATGAAAGTGTCGGGAATTTGGTAGACAGATTTAACATTAGAAGATGGAATGTAGGTTTTATAGCCTCATGACTAGACTTTATACTTTGGATTTATTAGAGGAGCGGAGTAGGAAGTGTAAAGGGTGGGGAGGGATGGGATTGATTTGTACAACTATAGAATATTTTTGTATTTAAGCACAGCTTTTATACTTAATCTAATTTTGTATATTTAACCTTAATTTTGAATTTAGGAAATCAATTTTTAATATAAACTTTTAAATTTTAAATTAGATCACAGTTTGTGTTGTGTAATATGTAAAATTTAATGTAAGTGTGTTGTTAGTCAGTCAGATACACGCTTGGGTGATCATGTCTCGAAAGAGACATGACTGACTGAGCAGAAGATTATCCCGCAGTAGGTTGCCATTGCTTTCTGCGGTAGACTGGTTGCCGACCAAGTCTATAGAACCCAATCTGCCCTGTTATTTAACCCATAACTGGAGGGAAGTGACGGATTAATACCTTTCCCAAGGGTATTTGTGCGTAAGTGAATGCAATGGATTCGGCTGGAATTCGAACTCGGCTCCCCGATTTCTCGTTCCAAGCCGATATCCAATGCTCCACAACGCACATCCTTTGTTGTTAGTACTATGAAGATTTATCATCTCTAAGGGGTCCTAGCTTTAGCTTGTGTAGTATTTTTGAGCATAATATTCACAGCATAATTTTGAGCATAATATTCACGATATTATATATCGAACACTGTTTTAAATTAATGTTTTGGACATTGTAAAATTTATATATATATATATATATATATATATATATATATGCGGTATATTTAAGTATCAATATCAATAAATATACATATAGATATACGCGCAAGTACATACACACACATAACTATTTTTCTGGTGTTAAAATAACAGTGACCGATGTAATACAACAAATTTATGAAGTATATATTAATGCATACCTATATAATGTATATGAATTAATTGTTATTACCAATAACTCGGCACCCGAAATGTCAGATAGTTAAGTGCCATACGTGATATACGCTTGGCGATCATGTCTCGAAAGAGACATGACAGACTGGGCAGAAGATTATCCCGCAATAAGTTGCCATTGCTTTCTGCGGTAGACTGCTTGCTAGCCAAGGCCATGGAACCCAATCTGTCCAGTTATTTAACCCATAATTGGAGGGAAGAGACGGATTAATACCTTTCTCAAGATATTTGCGTGGAAGTGAATGCAAGGAATTTGGCTGGAATTCGAACTCGGCTCCCCGATTCCTCGTTCCGAGTCGATTTCCATTGCACCATAACGCACATAGGTACAATGTGTAAAAACCATATTTGTTTTCATGAATGCTATTTCTTACTTGGTTAGGCATCTCTAATATCAACAATTAATAAACAAATAAATAAATAACAGCATTCAATTTTATATTGGCCACACATGCACCACACTTTTTCGTAAACTGAATTGTCGCTTGTTGGAAATGAGAGCAATTTATGCTGATATAGATCCTCACACGTTACAAGTATCAATACAAGACACTTATAAATATATAACCCCAAAATACAGCACCAAAGTAAGAACAGATTCAAACTTTCAGAGCTTATTAACTTACAAAAGATATAAACCCCATTGAATCAAATATATTTCTCTACAGATGACTCTATTTTTAAGTCTGCATGAAATATTCAATATGCGTACAAAATAATAATAATATGTATAATATTTAATACTTTATTTACTGGTGCGCTCTTACTAGCTTTAACCATTGCACATGTTGTCCCTTTGAACTGATTCAAATTCACCATTACCCGGATGTAACCAACAGAATCTTGACTACCACACTGACAATACTTGTTTCTTTATAATAACTGAGACGCTCGAACAACATTATTTAAGAATTGGAAAAATGCAATATGTTAAAAGATAGACCAGTCGTTTGAATTAACAAATTTAATTTCAAATAAAACAAATTTAATAAAAACGTAACCATTCTGAACTCAATAATATTGTCGATGACTACATAATATGTGTTATGAGAGAGCGACATAATGTTTTGAATTTAGAGTTGCTCTTCTCCTAGCCTGGTTGCTAACCAAATTCCGCTCTAGACTATAATTGAACCTCTTGAGAAGAAACGGATTCACACCATACCCAAAGGTATTCGCACTAACTTTATTAGAAGATGGAGTCGATTTGATATTTCTTCGTGGGCTAATATCACCTGAGTATCTATAGAGAAAGAACCCCAGTCAACCAGATAAAAAAAATTAAATGTAAAACATCTGACCTTATAGCCAACAACAATAAATCACCGGCAAGATTCAAATTCCAGAAAACCAATACCAATGTCATTTACCCGGGTGGATGGTAGATTTATATATGTGCAAGATAAATATTTATATTTGTATATGTGCAAGATAAATTCAGACGAGAAAAATTTCGTGGCCCTACACAGTGAACTGGACTTCCTAGCAGTAGATTTAGCTATGGATTCAATGTAGTCATTCCACCTGAGGTCGGGTGAGTGAGTTAAGCCAAGGAGACGTAGTCTTTTGTTTTCAGTGAGACTAGCCTGATTCATGCTGTTGGGGGTAAGAGCAATTGTCTATTGTGGTTAACGAATAAAAGCTTCCTTTTAGAAGCATTAAAATTTTACGAACAATTTCTTACCGCAGTCCACCACAGATTGTCAGCCTCGATAGATTTCTTATCGAGGTGGGATTAAATGGTGGTGTCGTCAGCGTAGGTGCCTACTTGGGATCTGATTACATCAGGGAGATTGCTGATAGTATCTGGAAGCATGTCCATTCAATACTACCTTCATGACACAATTTGAAAGAAACGACTGGATTAGATCAAACAAGCGTCCAGTTATATCATAACCCTGCAGCTTGCGTAGAAGGCCAGCAAACAAGACACTGTCAAATGTTTTGGAGATATCGAGGGCAACAGCTCGAGTTTCGTCGTTCTTATCAAGAGCCTGTT
Organism: Ascarosepion bandense; assembly: GCA_037127315.1. NCBI lineage: Eukaryota > Metazoa > Mollusca > Cephalopoda > Sepiida > Sepiidae > Ascarosepion > Ascarosepion bandense. The sequence goes on along the minus strand of JBBBDQ010001054.1, from coordinate 1,107,093 downwards.
ATATATACTCTGTGATTGTCGTTATCATATCAGCAGTACACCTTGTGAAGCGCAAATCATACTAAAGAAGAAGAAAAGAGGCTATGGGCTGTTAGATGTTGAACCACTTCAGCATTGATAACAGCTTTGAACACTTTGCCAAAAATCGGTAGGAGGCTGATAGAGGCATAATTAGAGGGGTCTGAGGGTTCCCCAGCATTCTTAAATACAATAACCATAGTCGAAGACTTCCTGCAGGCAGGAAAGCAAGAAGCAGAAAGGCATTAGTTGTAGAGTTTGTAGAGGAGAGTTAAGGGGCATTTTTCTTCAGGACAATGATTAGGATTCCTTAACCTCCGTTTGCTTTATGGGGGTTAAGCTTTTAAATTATGTTAGATACCATCGAGTGGGTAATGTGAACGTCACTCAGTTGAGCCTCAATTCAATTTTATTGATTAAAGGTGGGATTGAGGGATTGCAGTTGTTTAATACGTTTTTACAGTGTCGCCAGTAGTCCTTGGAGCCGAACTTGCGAGATGCTATACACCGCTTCATTCTGTTAGGAAACAACAGCTTATGATCATTTAGGATCCTCTTGCACTGATTATGAACACCTTAACCCCTCCTAGTCTCAAAATTATGTTGCGTGCGCTAACTGGCCGTAAGTTAGTCGCACCTGAGTCTGCAGCTGTTCACTTCCGTTCTACCCCTAGGTGATCGAAGGTGTCAAATGATCTGTCGAAAATCTTTCATCTTTACTGCCACGTTGTGATTTCTGATCTCAGAGAGAGAGAGAGAGAGAGAGAGAGAGAGAGTGTGTGTGTGTGTGTCTGTGCGTGTCAGTAAACCGGAAACTACTTTTAACAGGAATTTAGGTTACTACAATTTCAAAGGAAAAATAAATTCAGCCTTTGCTATCAGGACGACTAAAAGAGCAAATAATGCTCATTATCGGAGTTAAAGTGTTTGTTGACAACACAGTTATGAATAGATCCCATCTTTGATATATATTCCATAACAGCTTGCTTCTGAAATTTCAGCCCTATTTTCCTCAATATTTATATCATTATGTAAAATTAGGTTAAACTGAATAAATCGCCATTAACAATAAATTTCTGTAGTGTATTCATTGTTAATGATTGCTTGCAAAATTGTTTTCTATCTTCAAAAAAAGAAAATACGTACGAATTCATTTTTGTTTACATGCAATTAAAATTGAAGCTGAAGACATCATTAATTTGATTTCAAGCCAAACAAGAGACCATTGACAAGAAATTTTTAACTCCATTTGAATCAAAATTAACTTTAAAGGGAAATAACTCTGAATTAATTTTTAATGAGTTATCTACCTTGTAAATAATAAGCTGCAATATCTGGCAAAATATTTCTGGCAGGAGCGGTAATTTCACAACCTTTGTTTCTTTGTGTTCAACAAATCAACGATTAAAATTTTAAAAATTTCTTATATATTCTTTCGAATTAATATTTTTCTCCTTCGAGCCCCTTTAAGGACATAAATTCAAGAATTTTTTCTATACTTTATATTTAAATAGGTATCTCCACTCATTTTCGATATCTAAATTTAAATTAAATATTTAAAAATAAAAAAATATTCTTGAAGCTTTAATTAAAAGCGAAAAGATGAAATTTACTAATTCCAGTAAGCAAAATACTCTGGTTTATTTCAAACTGAAATTATATTGAATGGAATCCAAAATTTATTTGATTTAAAAAAAATTCAATTTTTCGGTCTTTTTTCATCGATCGACACATTTTGTAAAGAAAAGCCAATTCTAGGTTTTAAAATATCTTGCAATAATAAAATATACTCCGCTGACACATTATTTCATTCTAATTAGCAAATTTGAACTTACCATTATCTGATTTGAAATAAGTATTACTTCTTTGAAAAGCGTTTCTTAATTGCGGTAGCCTTGTTATCAGAGGCTATCATCGTTTTATAAGAGCCGATAATTGACATGACAGACGGAAGCCGTCAAAAAATGCTAAGTATGGAAACGAATTTGACATAATCTTAACCGTGCGCTTCTGTTTTTGGTTTTTAACTATATAGTAAAATTAAAAATTTAACACACTATTTTCAGCAATTATCTAATATTTTATAGAATTTTAGTTAAATTAGCTTTATAGACTTGCATTTGAAGATGTTTTAGGAAAAATTAAAATTAAAATGATATAAAACTTTCTTTAAAAATAATTTTACAATTTAATAACAGAATGAAATTATATAATATGACAGAGGAAACAATAATTTATGAAATGTTATGGCATTTATTAATTTTTATTTTCAATATCTTGTGACACTCTTAGCCGGCTGCCGTCTGTCTGTCTGTCTGTCTGGGTCCAGAGGTCGATTACGATGATGACCAGAACATATATCGGGCTGATGTCGATTCGGCACCAGTTATGACGACGCTCTCGGGTCGCTAGTCGTGATGATTGCCTCATCACAGTAACTAGTCTTCAAGATGTCTATTACAACGGTGAACTTTCTTGCCCACGCTGTGTTCTTTGATCCCAGGAAAGGCACGTTGAAACCCGGAGGCCGTTCCTCTACGACCTCAAACCAGACCGGACACACGTGTACAAATGTGTTGAAAAAAAAAATAAGCACGGCACCAAAAAAAAAACAAAAAAAAAAAAACAGATCTGTCTCGCAGCTCATCAGTACGGTTAGACACCGATTGCTTTTTAACCCAGGATTGAAACCCGACCGAATCGGCGTCAGTCGGCGATCCTACCTCTGGGCTACGAGCTTTCGATGGAAGAAAGCAGACCCAATAGCCATAGTGCTCTAATTCATTATTGAATGAGCGATGCGCATATGCCGGAGTAGCTACTGTTTTCAAAGTCTCCTATTCTTCCAGAAGAATATATATATATATATATATATATATATATATATATATATATATATATATATAATAAAAGCAGAATGTACAATCACCGAATTTCAAAGTTTACAACGGAGAGAAAGATGCGTTTAAATAATAAGAGCATTCGATTTTCCCAATTACTTTCAGTAAGTTCTTTCAGGGCTCTTTACGGAAATAGCCGAAGTGGAGCGAACGGTAGTGACGGCGATAATGGGGTCATTTGGTCTTTGTTGCTCGGCAGCTCTGAAACTCAACTTGACTCTATACGGAAACGGCCGAAGTGGGGCGTTCTGGTGATGATAGTAGATTCGTCTTGTCTCCTTTGCTTGGCAATAAAAAATCTCTTTTCAGCTAGTTTAACTCTTTCCCGGCTCATTCTGTTTCTATACATCTTCAGCTAGGGCTCTATCGGAGGCGCAGTCTTTGACTTTAACTCTTTCAAGTTGATCGGCTGCAGGCTTTTCTACGTTTCTTTACATCTTCAGCTCGGAGCTCTATAGAAGGCGACCAGTCTTCTTGGTCGCGGCCCCCTAGTTGGGAAGATTTTTCCCTCAGTCGTTACATCTCGACTGCAACTGACTCCAACTAACTGAAAACTAACTGATTTTACTCACTGAGGTTTCGATTTTTTTGGGGTGGGGGATGAATAACAGACACTGGGTATTTATGCAAATCAGATCTTAGACCAATGAAATTTTTTTCCACCTACACTCTTCAAGGTGGAGTTATACCATTCCCTTGGTTCAACCAATGAAGTAACAACACCTCGTATGACGTAATTTTCTCTTCGTTCTCTTCTTCTTAATTACATCATTTTAGGTTTTCAAAATTTTTTAAATCATTTCCCATCAAAATGTGAGAACTAAGGATCTGACCTTACCCTAACCCCATCAAAAGTTTCTGACAACTTGTTTTAACTATCGTCGTCTTCCATTTTTCCCGGGCAAAAATTCGCTTTTGAATACAATATGAAAAATATATTTTTTCCTTTTTCCCAAATTTCCAGTTAATTTCTCTAATTTTTGTATTTTACAAGTACATAGTATTAAATATTTCTAAGCAAAGCTCATAATGCAAATTACAATAAACTGCAAAATCAACAATACCACTAATATTCTTTTGCTCCGTTGTGTTAAACCAAAAAGTACATTTTTTTATGTTGAAATAGCGTTACATCTATTATTCATAATCTTTTTAGGGTACTTCCACAAATTGTGAATTTTACAATTACTTTTTTATAATAAAATTACGAAACTAGAAATTAAAATATAAAACTTGTTTAAATTTTGAAGGGTTGATTTGCAAAATCCGCTGAATGTTGAAATGTAGGACACAGAAAACACGGAAGCGAGATGAAAGATGCCGAAAATTTTTGCATACATTTTTTTCTTTCCTGTAAGGAGCGCAAACTTTGAAACGCGTGACCTTTTAATGATATATATCACGTAAGGCCACCCGTAAAAAGAAAATACAGGTCATCATACGCACACAATTAAAATGTTTTTATTATTTTGAAAATAGAATGGCTCATTTGTATTAAGCTTTTCAATTTTCGATTAGTAAATACAGTCTTCAGGTATTATGAAACGATTTTTGAAACTTTATAAATTATTATAATAAAAAATAATAAAAATAAAAACAATTCTTGTAAAATTTCTTTATTCTTTGAATTTGTTTTTTTTCAGACTATGATATCCTTAATATATATTGTTTATAAAACCAAATAAAGTTTATCTAAATAAAAAATGCCAAAGTTTTATTACATTTCTGTTTTCACAATTCGGAGCAGATTTTCTGAAAAAGGACTAATTTAGACAAAAAAAAAAAGGACTGTTAATTAGCATTCCCGAATGACACCTGAATTTAATTAATATTAGTTATATGGGAGAACTCTTGCGAATTTCTAAACATTTCAAGAAATTGATTAGCGGGGTAACATATGTAAAAAATATTTTACGAAGATTTTCTAAAAATAATTATTTCAAAAATGGTTTTAGTCATTTATGAATGTTCTGAAATTTTCATCAAAATCCGAATATTTTTTTATTTTTTCAAGAATTTCAAAATTAATGTTTTTCACCGGCAAAATATGACTTGTGTAACATTAAGTTTGCCGTCATAAACCCTTGTAAAAATTGCATCACTCACGAACGAAAGAAAAATAAAATTTTATACTAAAATTTCGAACGTATTAGAAAGAATCTAAAGTTTTTAAAAATAATTAGAAAATAATTTGATCTATACTCTTAATAATAACATGAAAATTTTACTTTGTTTTTATTTAGTTTGGGTCCTTTTTTCTTCATACTATGCTGTCTTTTCTTTGTGGAGGTACCTAAATTAAACATTTATTCTCGTGGGAAACACTTGTTCTCTTGACATATCAGCGTTAGAAATTAAAAAGTAAAAAAAATATTTTAATATTCGTCTCACAAAATTATTATTTGATTTTTTAAACTTTGAACTATAATCATTCGCAAAAATTTTATTTCATTGCAATGTTGATTTCCATTTGCTTCGTAATCATATTGTTAAAACAAAATGACAATATTGTGAAATCTTTTAATATCTGTCCCTTTCAAAAGTGCGAGTATGTAACCAACAAAATATTGTATGTCAAACCGGTTAACATACCATTCTTGGAAAGTCGAAAACACAAAACAAAAACACAAAATTAGACAGTATTGTAGTAGAATTATTGGAGGCAATTCGTATTAGCTTAACAGTAAGCTTTAATGAACTAATATTTACTTTTGTAAAAATGTAAAAAATATGGCACAAGGCAAAAAACGATGGTGGAAAAGTTTAGTAACCATCTATCTTATCTTAAACTTAGCTTACCACAATAACTGAACCGAACAAACTATAAAATATCCTTTTCTCTATATTTCTGAGATGAGGTAGTATTTACAGTATTTACATTATTCGGACGATTGTTCTCATCTTTGCTGCCATGTAACAATTTATTTTTCAGCATGCGAATTCTGTAAATAACAGGCTCATATATCTTTTCCACCCGTCTTTTCTCGAAACCAAAACTGAATAGTCCATTATTGATCTGAGGTCATGTTAAGGTGAAATGCACGTGCTAACAAATTATTTATTCGTACACAGGTTGCAAAATGCAGCACAAGGCTAAACACGCACATATCAACTAAGGACGAAGGAAGAAACATAATTACAACATGACTAATAGTATCGATAACAATTTCACGGTTTTTTATTATTTAAGTAATCGGAATTACCATATTAATGATTGAATAAACTACTTATTTCTTTTGTTTCCAAGTGACCTTCGGTGTTTGAATATTGCTTTATATTTACTTAAACATTCAGGTGTATACAATTGCTTTTTTATATTAATGAGTAAAATGACTTCGAGTAAATGAACCCTGTTGATCTCAGAAAGGAACATCCTTTTTCGAATACTCGTCGGCTGGCGCTACAGAACAAAAGAAAAAATGTTCCAACTAAGAGAAGCCACATCACTTGCGAACTTTGAAAAGACACAACAACTAAAATAAATGGCACAATCAACTCGAAAATAAATTTATATAAAAATCAAGATATGTATGTTTGCAGGTTAGGAAAGAAACTGCCGTCAATAAGAGAAAGAGCGATAGCACTTAATAAGCTTGAGAAAGGTCGGTTATTGTCACTCTTACTGACTCTGTAATACATTTCCAAGGAATTGAACTTACATTTAATATTCCACTAAATTAAAAAACCAGCGCTTTCATTCTCTACGCTATGATCCTGTGACAGGATGCTGAAGCAAGTATTTGGAAACTTAATCCTAAGGTTCAGAATGTTAACTTGATTATCCCATCCATCGTTTTTATCCTCTATTAATGTCTCTTATAGATGGTATTTATATCGATATAAGGCCTACCTAGGACGCCGTCATACTAAGTTATACACGCTGATTTGTCCAGATGTCTAATTCTCTAGTTCTTTTTAAGCCTGTTTACTTTATTCTGCATGTTTGGTAATCAAACTTTTCCCTTCCTACCTAATCAGTTATGATTAAGTGGCCCGTCTCTCTCTTAATTGCAATTTTCCAATGTTTCACCACTTCAACTTTTAAGGTTCGGCTGTTTTCACCTTTTCAATACTGTACTGCCAATACTGTAATTAATGGAATATATAAACTTGTTGGTCATTTCCTCATTTGTGTTATTTTGATGCAGTAGATTTCTTCACAGGGTGTTTCTGAATATTGTTTTCATATTGTATGAAGCATACATATTTGAAATCCTTTAGGATAGGCTCTTGACGTATGGGAGATAGACCCTGTTCGTTTTCATACTTAATCCATCATCACACACATCCGCAGCCCTTCTGACTCGGCTTTCAGAAACTACGATGTTATTCTGAAGGACTTCATGTTGATATATGTCTGATTCGTCACATGATTTTACACGGTGTTTTAGGATCAATTTCTTTACTTTGTATGGAATTAAAGTTAAGATAATTTTGCGCGGTGAAGACTGGCTTTTCGTACGAAGTTTTCCCACCAGTTGTCGTTAAAAACTATTTGAATTGCATAATAAATTTTGGCAATCTATATACAACAGATATACTTTCCACATATACTTCCCAAACATACATCCCCCATAAGATATTAGTGGCAATAGTGTCTTCTTCTATGTGGAAGGTATTTTTGCCGCACTCCGTATAATTATTAAAAAGATAGTGTGAATATCGTCATTTTATTTTATTCCTCTTTATTGATCTTATATAAAATGGACCAAAATTTAGTAAAGTTATCGATTATTCATCTTTTTATGCCATGAATCTTCATATTGTAGGTGATCATGACTTAGCACACACTGCTTTTCTTTTTTATTTATCAACTACCTGCTTTAAATCCTAGTAGTCTTTCATCGAGATTGGGAAAAAAACAGTTTACATGGCTGCGAGAGAAAAATGAATTCCTCCTCTTCCCAAGAGTATTAGTGCAATTTGCACGCAACAGACTCTGCTGTAACCAGTTCACATTCTACGTGCATATAACCGCAAGGCATCCAGCGCACCTTTTTAGTAACTATAACTTAGTTAAAACGAAAAAAATATCTTCAGTTGATGATAGATACCAACCTCCTCAGTTCACTGATATTCCCACGAGTACATACACGCATGCATGCACACACGCACACAGAGACATATATACACATTAGTACACACATACCTGCACATAAAGAATACAATAAAATACATTGTAAAGATTTGAATTCGGCATAATCACCTTTTTATAGAAGCAATATCTCTGTTCTAATCTGTCATAATGTTTTCTGAGCAGATAAAATTTCCGAGCAGATAAAATTTCCGAGCAGATAAAATTTCCGAGTAGATAAAATTCTGTATCCAACGTAGATATTTCGATTACTTAAAAGAAAAAGTGATAATTTAATTTTTTTAAATTTTAAGTTGCCTACAATTACAAAATAAATCTAGTTATTATTCATAGTATTTTTCTATTTATGTGCACATCTCTGGTTATAAACGAAGACCGACACTGTCATATTGCATTATCGTTTCATGATTTTTCTATGACAATATCAATATTCTTTCTTTGTTTCTAACGAAAATGATCTGTTTCTTAAAACTTTCTTTAGATTTTAGAAAGTATCTTTGTCTAGTTCAATGTGGCGGAGTTTTCACGCTATATCTACATTAACAAGGGTTAATATACTTTTTAATGTGCTAAGTGATTGATTTAATAGAATTAAAAATCTTAATATGTCACTGATATGATGTATTTTCAAACGTTTGTTGATTTGCTTTTTATTTTTAAGTGAGAATATATTTTTACTCATCGTCGGAAATGTGTTCTGTTTATAAGATTTCAAACTTATATCTAATAATATTGCAGATGACTTTCCGTGAAGCAGTGACTAAACTAACTGCTATCAAAAATTCGATCCTAAATTAGGGATCTTAATTATCCCATTCTGCTAAACATCATAAGTTTTTTTTATCTATAAGATACAAACCATATATCATCCATCAACTGACTAAAACACGAAAATTAAAATTACACACCCGCAAAATCGGACCCAAACAACTAAAAGCATTTTGGAAAAACTCAGACCAAAGAAAAATTCATAAGTCAGTGTGAAAAGCAAAATTTTGGATTCTGATTGGATAAGAAATAGAAAATTCTTATATGACGCCAGTTAAACATTTTTTCACAACTAAAGAAGAAAAGGCCTGCTGGAGACGGCAACATGAGAAGTTTCACTATTTAAACCATGTCGCTGACCGGTCAAAGACAGTCAAAATGGGAGCAGTTTGCTGACGGACCTTGTGGTAATGTAACAAAAGAAATTTCAAGAAGCCGACCCAGATATAATTTTCTTTTTCTTCATTTTCCCTCCAAGCCGCCAAAAAAGCAGCAGCAACAACAACAACAACAACAACAGTACTATTCCTTTATTTCTTTTTTCTCACCCTGTCTCCGACCTACCAAAAAGAGGAAGGAACATAAGACTTTTCAATGTGCTACAACACAACCATGAGCTCTAAACTTCTGTGGATATTTTAAATAATTACATTTATCTTTGAACAATTTTAACTACAAAACTACATGCATTTTCTCAATGAACATTTTTCTTCTCACAAATATGTTATAGTGTTCAGTTAACGACATTTCACTTATATTTTTCTTCTTACAAATTTGTCATTCTGTTAATAAGCCTTCACTTTAATGTACACACGAAACATTTTATCCTTCCATATTTTAACATCCAACCTTCAACCATCTGATATTTAAATTGTGGGGACTTTGGACGTGTTTGGCACAAGGCCAATTTACCAGGCATAGCCGAGGACCCTACAGATCAGTAAGCAAAAGTGAACAAAGTAGTCATCATTTCATAATTATAGCTTTATAGCAGGCGAATCTCTGTTACTAAATGCTAATTTTGAGCAACATGTTGTTCAACATGCGACGCATGTCTATGCAACACACAAAGTCGAAATGCAGATCATCTTTTGTTGCTTTAGAGATATTGTTTGCTTCACTTCCCATTGCTTTGGCATGTAATGTTAAAAATTAAATGATAAATTAGTTATAGAGTAAGATATGCTAAAATAGATTATGTCGTAAAAGTTACCATTTTTATAAGATCTAGAAACTTCAGCCCGTCGGCTTCAAAACGATGGACAGCAATGGTTAGTGGCTAGACCAATATAACATTGAATTCTACTTTTACTTGAGGCTCTACACGTGTAGACCTCTAGCAGTCAAGCATAAATTCGATATATATTTAAATCTAGATATTCGCATACATTAAATCTAAATATTCGCATATATTAAATCTAGATATTTGCAAATATTAAATCTAGATATCCGTATATATGAAATCTAGATATTCGTACATATTAAATTTAGATATTTGCAAATATTAAATCTAGATATCCGTATATATTAAATCTAGATATTCGTATATATGAAATCTAGATATTCGCATACATTAAATCTAGATATTCATATATATTAAATCTAGATATTTGCATATATTAAATCTAGGTATTTGTATATATTAAATCTAGATATTCGTATATATAAAAGCAGAAACAAGCCTAAACCAGCTAAAATAAAACCACCTAAACCCCTTAATCTTTCCTTCACTAATATCCGGGGCATTCGTACTAACTCTCCTAGCGTAGAAGTCCACATGAATGGGCTGGGGATCTACGTCAGCGAACACCTCCCCATAGCAAGGGTGACTTCACTTGAATCTGCTGCCCATCAATATGTATGTCTCCGTCTGTCTCTCCTCAGTTCGGTTAGTTACCTTTTCTTTCTTTACCGTTCTCCCTCTTCTCCTGACTGCTCCCTTCTAGATAGCATTGCTGACAACATTGATAAGGCTATTTCCTACCACCCATTCGCTCACATATTTGTATTCGGAGATCTCAACGCCCATCACTCACAGTGGCTTAAAGACTCTGTTACTGCTCTAGCGGGCGTCCACGCCATGAACTTCGTTATTTCTCAATCCCTTACGCAAGTGGTGGACTTCCCCACTCGCTTCCCAAGTACTCCCTCCGGACACTCCTCACTACTAGATATATATATGTTTTACCTCTGCCCCTGAAGCCTGTCAAGTCTCACAGCTTTGCCCGCTCGGCAACTCCGACCATGATGTTGTCTCTCTCAGTATTTCTTTCCACACTCATTTCCCTCAGAAGCCTCCTACCTATAGGACATCCTACCGCTACCAAGAAGCTGATTGGGATGCATTTCGCGATTTCCTCTGCGACATCCCGTGGAGAAAAGTGTTCGATCTGACAGTTGATGACTGTGCCTCTGAGGTCTCGTCATGGGTGAAAGTTGGCATTGATGCCTTCATACCCACCAGGAAGTATTGCCTAAAACCTCATTCCTCTCCGTGGTTCTCTCCTACCTGTTCGGCCGCCATTGCCCACAGAAACCATTACTTCCGACTATTCAGGAGCCAGTCATTTGATCGCAATAGGCGCCTATTCACGTCTGCTCGCAATAAGTGCAAGAGAATCCTGAATGACGCCAAACGGTTGTTCGCTGAGAGAATGCGACAGCGCATAGCTGACCGCAAGTTCGGCTCCAAGGACTACTGGTGGATATGCAAATGGGTGCTTAACAACTGAAAATCCTCTATATCTCCTTTAATCCATGAATTTGAGGTTCTCACATCATCTGCGGACAAAGCTGAGTGCTTTACCCGCAGATTCTCATCCAACTCCACGTTTGACTCATCTGGAGTATGCTGACCCGACTTCCCCGTTAGAACTGAGGCCAAACTGCACGAGGTACATATTACCCCGAAGGTAGTATCCCGAGTAATTTCAAAACTTGACCCCCATAAGGCGAGCGGTGACGACGGAATCCCGGTGATAGTCCTTAATAGGTGTGCCCTTGAACTCTCCCCTGTCCTCTCTAAACTGTTTAACAACTGCCTTTCTGCTTCCTGTTTTCCTGCATGCTGGAAGTTCTCTTCAGTCGTTCCTGTTTTTAAGAGTTGTGGTGAACCCTCGGACCCATCCGACTATCGCCCTATCAGTCTTCTACCGATATTCGGGAAAGTGTTCGAGGCCATAATCAATGCTGAAATAGTTCAACATCTTACTGCCCACAAACTCTTCTCTGACAGGCAATATGGATTCCGCTTTGCCAGGTCCACTGCCGATATGCTAACAACCATTACGGAGTACATGCTCCAGACCCTCGATGAGTCAGGCGAGGCTCGTGCGGTTGCTCTGGACATCTCCAAGGCTTTTGACAGGGTCTGGCACTCTGGCCTCCTTTGCAAGCTACGTGGTTACAGTATTACCGGACGCCTGCTTGGCCTAATCCAATCCTTTTCAAACAACCGCAAAATGAAGGTCGTTTTGAATGGGCATGCCTCTTCATCCTACAGCACGAATGCCGGTGTCCCCCAGTGCTCTATGCCGGGCCCGACGCTCTTCCTTATTTTCATCAACGACCTCCCAGATGAGATCAAATCCCAAGTAGGCATCTACGCAGATGACACCACAATATACTCCCGCACCAGTAAGAAACCTGGCGTGGCGGACAGACATAACCTCGCTGCTGACCTTGAACGGGATCTACACTCAGTGGTGAATTGGGTCAAGAAGTGGCTTGTCAATTTCAATGCATCCAAGACCAAGCTGTTGTCTGTCAACCATCACAGGCAACCTCTCCTGCCACCCATAATCATGGACCAAGCGATTCTCCCTGAGTGCAATACACCGCGCCTCCTCGGCTTTACCCTCTCTTCTGATCTCAAATGGAACCACTACATCGAATCCATAGCTAAATCCACTGCTAGGAATGTTATTCTCTTGTCTAATTTTACTTTAGTGGTCATGTTTTAGGCTTCATTGTTCATATCACATTCTGCTTTGTTATTTGTGGTTTTGTAAAATTTATTAACTTCATTATCAACTATTTTTTTGTAATTGTTATTTTCTATCTTATAAAGTATCCTAGATTTTTCTGCTTTTATAAATAATTGTTTGATTTTTAGATCTTTTATACATTTTTTAAAAACTATTGTTCCGTTTTCTTACTAAGTTGTAGATTATGTTTATCAAATAATTTCCAAATGCAATGAGAATATTTTAGTGGATGTCATTTCATAGATGTGAATCCAAATTTATTTATATCATTGTTATTATTATTGTCATTGGTGTTATTATCATTTTCTTTGTCGTGGTAATAGAATAAATTCTATCTTAGGCATTTTATAAAGTGCTCTATTATTTCTCGAAGTCTGATTTTGTAATCATGTAGGTTTAATGTGGATATATTTAGTTAAAGTTTATTGCTTCCATTTTAATTAGTATATTGATTTCATTTTGTTTTAATTTTGTATACATTTTTTCTGTCATTTGTTATATTTTTATTATTATTATTGTTTTTGAGAAAATATATTAGCAGAAATAACTGCTGTATCAAAATAAAATAAAGTGTGCAAAAGTGTTCAACTGAAAGTGTTTTTCAAGAGCTAAAATAATAGCGATAACAAACAGAGTGTGAATCAAGAAATACTGTCAGTCAATAGAAATCTAAGAAAATATCTTTAAGGCAAGCAGCCCTTTCAATAAAATGTTCGATATCAGGAAAAGAGGATTAAGTGGATTAATACAAATATAAAAATTGTCACTTAATAGATTGATGGTAAAGTCACCATCTCCCCTTTAGAGTGTCGTAGACGACACACACACACACACACACACACACACACACACACACACACACACACATATGATCAATGTGGAGAATCTGCCCAGTTAAGTGACAATCTCTCCGCATTAATCCTACTAGGTCTTTATCTCGACGTAGAGAACTTTATGGCAAAAATCTGTTTGCCAAAAAATCTTTTTATCAGTAAATCAATGAAAGAATATATATCTTGGCAATGAGCATCATCAAAACTCAACAATATGTCTTTTCGTTCAATCGACACCTTCGTAGCAAGGATGGGGAAATTATCAAGCTATTTACAAATGGAATCTATTTTTTTCTAATATATAAAATCAGTCAGCCTGAGTATCTGAAGAGTGGGTTGTAAGTTCATAGTCTGATTATGAAAGAATGATGCTAGAGTCTGCATTTATTTAAACTCTTATTAATAACTGAATCGTTTCTTTCTACTCAGACTAAGTATTCATAGGAGATTGTTTATTCTGGTGGTCAAACAGATATGACATCATAATCACTGATACTTGTTCTTAGCCATGTGTTAAGAAACAGGTGGCAGTGAAATGAAGCTAAATCAGGAGAATAGGGAAGATGATCGATAAGTTCAAACCAGTAACACACGTCAGCCATTGAAACCAAGGACATGTGCTGGAGCATTAGCCTGATGAAACAAAACCCCATTTTGTCAGTTTTTCTGGGAGTTTGGATTTGAGAGCCTTTCGTAACTACCTAGGGAAGTTCATGTGGTACCATCCATTGATAATGTCACACTTTAAAAAGATATTCGATAAACACAATACTTTTATGCAACTAAAAAATGTCATGCAACTGAAAAGACCTTAGTTTTCATTTGAGCAGATGAGAAGTTGTGGTTTCACTAAATATCTTTTTGTCTTTGGCTCAAAGTGATGTATTCAGCACTCATCTTGGGTTGAGAAACACTGACAGAAACCAGCTGGAGTCGCTTCAGATTATGTCAGGTTTTACTGTAATATGATAAGCATAACATTTTGATTATCTTTCAAACGGCGTAGATCCCACCGAGCAGAAACGTTTGTTATACCAAGTTGATTTTGAAGAATATTCTCATCTCTCCAACAGGATATTTTAATGGCATGCGCTATTTATAATATATGCCTGTTTATAGACAATGACCTGTCACCCATCATCATGTGGTGAATTAGATAAACACTTTCTTCGGTGGTAGCAGTTGCAGGATGTTTAGATCTTGTATTATCTTCAAGATTATCCTTTAATTCAACTTTCAACTTTTGCTCTAATCTGGAACGTTATTCCTTAATGAAAAAGTCTTTTCAGCGTCAATGTCTTTGTAGTCTAAGCCATTTGTTGTTATATAATAGCTAGAATTTATAAATTTGAGCGATATGCTAGATAGGCGGCAGGGTCTCACCATTTTATATTTAAAACATATTTTAACAGTTTATTTTATCACATTTCTCACTTTTTGGATACTTGGTTGCCTTTTTACTTTCCACTCAAGTTTTAGTCTAAAAAATTGAAATCCCATTTCAGTCGTTATCTTCTGTTTTCATTGTTGCTGTTCTCTTCTTGTTCTCGCTCTTTAATAATATTTTTTTTATTTTTGTCATATCTTTCTAACCCAGGATCTCTTGCATCTTAATGGCTTTATTGCCTTGCTTTGAATGAAATAATTAAGGAAAAAAAAATTATTTTTATTTTTTGATAATCATATCGCCTCAAGCAAGACATTTTACTGTCACTGTTTTGCAGGGGGTTACATAGAAGGAAATTAATGAGAAAGAGTGACAAGTTATATGGGATGTCAAGAAGTGGGTAAGAGAAAGATGAAAATATTGATGAGAATGGAGTAGACAGAGAAAGGAGCATAATAAAGAGAGAGAGAGAGAGAGAGAGAGAGAGAGAGGGGGGGGGACGCAAGTTAGTGAGATAGGAGATCACTATTGACTTTACATTTAAATTCTTGGAGATTGTAGCTGTCGGGGAAGCAAATAAGCGAAAGGGAATTCTACAGGCGAGAAGTGCGGGAAAAGAAGCTGGTGGAGTAGAATTTGTGTTTACATTTATTGGTTTCACAGTAAAAGGGTGGGGCCTAGTTGCTAATCTTGTGGCTCGAGTAAATTCATATATAGGGATCACCAGTGAGCTAAGTTCATCGAAGCAGAAGCCATGAAAGTATTTGTAGAAGAGACACGGGGAAGTCACATTGCGCCGGTGAGAAAGTGACTGTATCTGAGCTGCCAATTCGGGATTGATCACATTACAGATTCTCCGTTGGATTTTGTCAAGGACCCCTAGATAGATGCTATAGTCTTTATTCCATATCCATATATTTGTATTTGCTTAGTTTTGAAAAACCTTCGCAGAGATATTTTTGTCACTTTGTACGCACGTGCAAACTTCTTCTTTTCTGTCTTAAGATGTGTTGCCTCAAGTTTGCAGCTTTTTTATTTAATAATGACGACAGAAATAGCAATACAAATATTGACCTACCTTGTCAGGACGGTTGTTTTACTTACTGGATGTGCGTATTATGCATTCTGATATAAGATGATCAATAGTTTCAATGTGTTGGTTAGAGAAACTACATCTTGGATCCCTGCTATTATGCAAGATATTAGTTTGGTAGTTTCATGCAAGCAAGCACCATTTCTGTGCAGCAAGGATAAACTATTCAGTCTCACCTTTAAGTCTTGAATTCATTAGCCAATGGTGGGTTTCACATTAACTTACATTTTTGCTTCGGATGTCTCAGTGCTGTTATTACATAGACATTATATTTTATAAAAATATTTCCATGAGAATGTTTCTATGCAAAAGAAAAACCATACTCTATTCAAAAGATTGATTACATCTCATATCAAACGGAGAATTAGAGACATTTTTTAAATAAAACAATTTTTTGAAAAATTCTAGATGTAAAAGAATTTTGCTGTTGTTCAGACCTGAACAGATTTTAAAATAATACTTTGGATTTTATGTTATGTAAACAAAACAAAATAAATAAAAAATAATCACATGTTTTTTAAGCTACTTGGAAGATATATTTGAATCTAATATGCAAAATCATTAACAGCTTTGTTCGGTTAGAGAAATGATATTTTGTAAATAAATATTAAAATTGTGAAACAAAATGAATATAGCAATAAATAGAAAACATTGACATTTTAGAATTAATAATTAAATTATAATATTATAAGCACCAAGTATATTCGATATTTTCTTTTTCCCTCATTTTTTGTTCAAACTGTTGCATCTAAACTCACAGTTCTTTAGACAAACAATGTTTTAATTAAACGTTTTCAAAGTGTAAAACCTTCAGCTTTGATTAAACTAATATTGTGCATTGTAATTATCAGTATAATACCAATGTTCGGTCATCGGCTAAAATGTTATATTCTGCTTTAGAATAAAAAATCATGAACATCTTTTTCTATTCAAGTATAAAACTAAAAATGGAAGAATAATTTCTAAATCCTAAATTATTATTAGTAGTTTTAAATAAGTGTCATTCAGGGCACTTTAATTTGAGTGAACATTTTTTTAACATATTACTTACTATATACTTAATATATTACTTAATATATATCTTGTTTCAATTCTTCCAAGTGCACGCGTAAAAGCATATACCAGCTCAGAAATATACATAACTATAAATTTTTAACAGCTCAACAGATGAAAAATTGTTTTAAAGTTTAACCATTTCATAAAATGCTTTGAAAAACGGTCATAAAGTTACAAATAACTCTTATTAATGGAGGGTCTTATCGAAAACTTTGAACGAATCAAAAAACACTTGCTAAAAAATGCTACAAATACTGAAATGGGTGATGATCTGATTATTGCAAAAGGAGCTCACCTTAAATTCATTTTCTGACTGATTAAGAACAAAATATCATAGAAAACAATGATTGTTGTTTAATTTATTTCCTGCTATTTATCCGATGACAAGAGAGAAGCGACGATTAATAATTTTCCTGGCGTATTTCCTCATAAGTGAATGCAACGAATTCAACTGGAATTCGATCTCAGTTTCTCGCTTCGAGTCGATATTCAATGCACCACAACCCATTATGTTAAAAAATAAATATGTTTCATTATTTTGCAGTTTAAAATTTTCCAATTTAGTGCCTAATAATTTTCTTTCAGATTCAAATAACTTTCGTCTCCGCGGAAGTATCTTTTAAATTCTATGACATTATTCACGCGGCATGAAATTGGGAAGTCATATGACTGTTATTAAAAAATATTTTCGCTATTTGCTTTTACTATAAAATATTGAAGTGGTTCTTCTCTCAAGAAGATATCAATACCAGTGGACAGGCTTTCAAGGAAACCATACAGAATGAACCAATGCAAGACAGATGTTTTATAAAATATTCATGCCATAACAATAAAATAGAAAAAAAGAAACGTATAACTTCCTTTGATCAGAAAATACACTTGTGTACATTTGAAACAAGATATCTATTATATTGTCGGCTATCGGAGGTGCTCTAGGCGAAGGAAAAAAAGAAAAAATAAATAAATAAAGAATAAAAGAAAGAAAGAGGTTTCCGTCGATACTTCTGAGATGAGGTAGTATTTACATTATTTATGGTGTTCGAACTGTTCATATCTTTATTGTCATGTTTACTATGTTTCGGTCGTTGTACGCTCCGGATTTTTCAGGTTTTAGGAATTTTGAACCAAACTATTTATTTTGATCACTGGGATACATCATTTTCATTTCATGTGCGATGCCTCTTCCAAGTTTCATGTAGTTATCTCCCTTTAACTCTACTCTCTAAGTTATTTGTTCACCACTGCTATAGCCAAATATTGAACTCACAACATTTTGGATCAAATCACTGGAATCAATCAATATCTATAGCCATTGAGCCATGTGTCCTCAAGTTGGTTCGCTCCAGTTACGTAACCCAAAAATTAATTAAGATTAAGAAATGCTTTTATTATAAATTCCATGCTATAAACAGGTAATACTAGTGTAAATTAGATTAATTTAACTTTAAATTTGCTAACTTTTCAAATATAACTTGTCACAGATATATATTTTTAACAAAAATTTAAAAACAGAGAATTAACCTAGTGTAATATAACAATCTGGCCCCACCCGAGGAAGGCTGATGCAAGCGAGGGTGTTTCCGGTCGTTGAAAGGAACGGATGTCGTTTGACCTTATTTCCGGCAGCAGCGGAAATGGCTACAGAGGCAAACAGAACAGGTGTCTCTGAGAATTACGTAGGCGTGCGTGGGCGAGGCAAAACCGGAAGAAAAAGTCCCGGTTCTGGAAGATTATAAAAAGACCTCGGCACACGGATTCGCCAGTAGAGGAGCAACAGAGATCGGCCGGTGAAGAGAGAGACACAACAGATAAGACTACACTCTCGTCAACCCATTAGAAGCGCGCTCTCTCAATTCTCTGTTCCCTATGCTACACGGTTCATCGTCATTAATAAAAATATAACTTTATATTTTTATATATATGCGTGTTTGTTGTTTGTCGATATATAACACTAGTATAAAAATGATTCGGTCAGCTATTTCTACCAATGTTCTCTGAAAGGGACACTAAGCACAATATTTTATTATTTTAGATTTATAATATGTTTTATTAAATGATATAAAATAGTTGAATATTTCTAAATTCTTGAAATAAATATCTAGCATTCGAGCTTATCTTTTATTAAACTTCATATTTCATATCGAATTTTTCAATAATTTCCAATATGAAGTAAATTCATCAAAATTTGAGCTAAAATCACTTATATTTTTAAAGCCGATATTAATTTCTGGGAAAAAATTTAAGTATTTATTGCTGAAGAAAATTTATTTAAGCATTTATTTCTGAAGAAAATATAATTAATTCTAAATTAGTCACTCGTGAATTGAATGATTCGGAATTTGTTTGAACTCAGTAAAAAGTCTCTCCACTTTTATTTGCACTTTTCTGCTAATACTTCAGAAGGATCCAGTAATGAGATGTGAATGTTAAAAGCAAACTATTTATACTGATGCAATTGTAAACTACAGTGTTGGTTCTTGTGACTTTCTAAATAAATGTATTTACCAGAATGAGACCTGCTTGACGGAATGTAATGGACCCGACTGTCAAAGGAGTAAGTAAAGTTACTATTTAGAATATTAACAGGAAATAAATTTTTACACTTCTGAGTTGAATTATAAAAACCTTAATAGCCAGTATTAATGATTTTCTTCAGTGTGTTCACTGAAGAACGGCAAATAAGGTTTACATTTTTGTTACAAATGTATTCATAAAAAAAGGAACGAAAAAAACAGGATGAAATAGTAAAGGCATTCCGGTCAGAATGAACAAAATGGCGTGCTCTAACAAAGCAATTGGCGAGGTTGTGTCAATCATTTAATCAACAAATCTATTCGATTTTACAGTTGAGATATTAAATAAATATATTGTCATGGACTCTGACAATATTCTGACAAGTTTATGCAAACGGTCGGTTCTTTTATAAGATAGTGATTTGAACTAATGTATAAGTGAGAATTTTAGAAAACCTTCCTATTTATCATGACATACTTTTAAACTAGTGAGTATTACTTTTCTGGATGTCAACACCAGTTTGTACAAGGAACCGACAAGATATTTCAATATATTTCAACAGTAACACTTACTAAGTATGACATAGCTACACGAGGCGATGTAAGAAATATGTACACAGAATAACACAGTGTGTATAGTAGGCATCATTGGTGTAAGTTCATCAAAATCTGAATGACAGACTGTACAAGTTTATAAGTGCATGTAAGTTTCGATAATAACTTTTATTCATTTCGTAATTTATACAACCTCGCGGAGAAATTTAATAGGTTTATCGGAAGGCAACGAAATAAGTATCAATGGCCGTAACCAGTTTTACATTTACTGGGCATCTATTTATAGTGCCAGATAAAGTAGAAGTAGCAAACTATAAGACATTGACTTTAACTTGATGGATATTTGATAGTTTCAGTCATTTCTGGTTAAATCCTGAAGAACATGTAATTAATTTCGTTAAAATAAATTAATACGATAGAGTGAAAATTTGGAGTTGTTTTTAATATAACGATAGTTAGTGTGTAAATTCTGTGAGCTACTTAGTGTGAAGTCAATCCAAATAGATTGATCCATGGAATATAGTAAAAACAAAAACAAAAAAAAGCATAATTCAATTTTAATGAGAACCTGGATGAATATGAAATCACATAAAATTAATATATCACATAAAATAACATTTTTTGCATGAATATATTTCATATTATTACATATAAATTATATTTATTTTAATAATCATATCGCCCCGAGAAAGGCAGTCTACTACCACTGGTGCGCAGGGGCTTACATAGAAGGAAAGTTATGAGAAAGAGTGACAGGTTACAAGGCGTGTCAGGAAGTGGCTAAGAGAAGGGTTAAGATACTGAAAGTGGAGGGAACGGAGAAAGAAGTATGAGAGAGAGACGATGCAAGTTATCAAGATAGGAGATGACTATTGACTTTACAATTAAAATCATGGAGATCGTAGCTGTCGGGGAAGCAAGTAATTACAAATAGAAAATTCGAATTTTCCAAGATCGTATCGCCATTTCAGCGAGTAAAACTAATGTCCACATCATCATTGATTAATAATATTTATGATCGCCGATCATGCGAGTGTTAGTTTCATTCGTTCACTGAAATGACCATACGACCTTGGAAAATTCGAATTTTTTTTAAGCAAAAATATATATTGGCTCTAAAATATAATTAATAGTAATGGTTACAAATGGAAGTACATTCCACAGTTAGATATTTACGTTCAAAAGTGCTCAATACAAAAGTAGAGCATAAATATATGATGATGATGATAATAATAATAGTAATAATAGCATACTACAACAACAACTATAAAGTTTCAGTTTTAAAATACCATCATCAGGCAGTAAAATGTGGTTAATTTATTTGGTAATATATAGATAAAAAGATTAAAAATAAAATAAAAATAAATAAATAAAAATACAAAATAAATCTATCTAAACTTATTTATAAATGGATCTTTGTCTGTGTGTGTGTGTCCGTTACCTATAGACTCCGAAACGGCTGAACCGATTTTCTTAAAAATTTACACAGTTGTACTATAAACGTCTGCGAGTGGTCTTAGCTAGGTTTTGTGTCGAGGTACCACCGATAAATTTCGAAAATCGATAATCGAAAAAATCGGGTTATAGAAGGAGTGGTCCGATTTTAATCAAATTTGCTACACTCATAGACAAAGACATAAGAAACGATATTCAGAAGTTTCAAGGTTGCAGTTCTTACAATAGTGCAGAAAATCGATAATATATATATATAAAAGGTAAGATGTTTGTGCGTGTGTCTGTTTATCTGCCTGTATGTCTGTATTTTTTTAGCCCTTTTATTTTAATTTTTGCTTCGGGTTTGGCTCTAAGTAGGCATAATTGTAGTTCTTAGTCTCAGCCATGATACTATTTACTCAGAGGACTTATTTAGCCTTCAAAATTCAGTTTACGACGAAAAAAACTTATTTGATATCGATACCAGGAAATCAAAATTTGACTTACATCCATTCATTTTTCTTTCAGTCTACGGTTTCGCTTTAACTGGAAACAACTATTGCTTTTTAGTCTTTCGTGTCAACGTCCAAAGAGTCTGAGCTCCAGTACCATGGATTAGTTTTAAAGCTTTCATTACACCCGAGCAACGCCGGGCTATACTGCTAGTAAAACATAAGAATAAAGAGGACATCCATGAGATGATTTAAGTGGTGTGGTGGTGGAAAGTTATAACATTTTAAAGAATGTTGTGTGTATGACTCATAGACAGTATTGTTTCAAGGTTTTGCCAATGAAAGCCAGACAAAATATTAAACCGGAAAAGAGAGAAACAGATAAAGGATAAAATAAATAAATAAATAAATAAATAAGAAGGAAAAAAGAAAGAAGGGAAAGAAAAAGGAAAGCCTAGCAAGGAAAAATTGAAACGTTGGAAAAGATGAAATAAACTAAAATAAATAGATATAAAAAAACACAAAACCAACATAAAAGATAAGAATAATATAAAAATATAAAAATCAAAAAATTAAAATTGAAATATAAATAAATATAAGATTCTAAAGGGATGTGTTCATAAGTACAAATAAACGAATAAAAACGAATAAAATAGTTTAAAATTGCCAGTTCTATAATCTAATTTATTTTAAGTTATATAAAGTAAACAGTGAAAATATTGAGATAAAATTGAGATAATTTTAGACATATTTAATGGTATGGAAGATTCTATGGTGACAAGAATTTGAAATTTCATTACATCGGTTCAATAAGTCAGTTTTTAGGAATTTATTTCTGGTTTTTTCTTGTAAGCAAAAGAAACATTTCATATCAGGATGTACATGTTCTAGCTTTAGTTAATATTTACTATTTACCTTTAGGAGTTTTAGTTGCAACTTTCAATTGCCAGTAGAACCTGAGAGAGAAGTAGAATTACTATGTACTTTAATATTGAAAGATAAGTTATGCTGGTAAAATCGAGACTTAAAATTATGATTAGTACATCCGATATGACGTTTGGTAAGATTAGGATTTTCAGCTTGGTATACAATGGAATCAGTAAGGCGTTTATTTTGCAAAGGACATATGTTAGGGTTATGACAAATGCAGAAAATAGTTTTATTATCGTTATTTACGTTATTACGTTCATTATAATTAATATCATAATTTTGTTTTAGGATTTTACAGAAAGATGGTTTGCAGGACCTGATATACATCTCTTAAGTGGAATACAGAGTGTGATCGAGACACAACCGTGAACTAGTTCACATATTATTTATTGTAAAAAAGTACAAATTAGGCAAAAGGCCTAAAATAGGAGCGGTAATAGTTTGTCATCAATTGTCTTTAACTTTAACTTAGCCACAATCGTTGATCCTAGCACACTACAATAATTCTTACACCAACATGACATATTCTTACTTACCATTCTTACTGGATCGACCATAATACCTCAGAGATTCTATGGTGCCCATATACACAATTTTTGTAAGGGTTGGGGCAAAAACAACTTTAAAAATTTCCCCAATTAATATTTACAATAGAAAATAACAATATGTACAAGAAATGAAACACAATTATGTTCGTGATAAAACCATCGATAACGCTTAAATTGTGTCAGAAACATCAGTTAACTGGACGAAATCAATGCATGACTTTCAAAACAGTAGTCATTTGATTCAAAGCACTCATTCAGCTACTCACACATCTAAACAGGAGAACATTTCTATTTGAGGACGAGACATTTTTGATTGAGGTGGAGATGGGGAATTAAACTAAAAGAAAATAGATACAAAAAGAATAAAAGGAGCCAAAAAGCTAAGTTCTGTTGTAAAAAAAAAAACAAAAAAACAGCCTAACCGGTCCTACTGGGGCGGGGCTGCCCATGTTCCCTCCAGAACACCCAAGATCATAATGCCTAACTGGTATCAAACAGCCACTCCAGGTCATCTCCTTTCACTCCACGGATTCGCGCAAGACTTACTCACCTTTTTTCAAATTCCGATGGAGGAAGTCGTTTCTTTCCGTCCTAACCCTGATGCTCAAAGTACAAGATCAATTGGAAAGAGGTAAACTTCTCTTCTCCATGGACTTCATTCTATCACAATGTCCATATCACGACTCGCATATCACATACTAAGCAGAAGAGCACAGTCTTATTTAATGGATGTACTATATTGCTACAAACAAAATGGCCTCGAGGACAAAGAACTTTCCGCACAACGTACGAACCATGATGTCTTGAAAAACTTGCACAACGGGACAACAAATATGCAGTGGAAGAATGTTTGTTCGAGGGTCACCGTCGACAGCTCACAATGCACGCAGTTTAAAACACTTTAAGCCTGCTGCATAAAGTTTTTTTTATCTACCCAGAGAGCATTACGTATCATCAGCCAGGTGAGTGATGCTTCATCGTCAGGCCATATAGAGCGAGCTTCCTGCTTTGGGAGACAGAGCTCGAGCTGGCCCATCAGTTTATCCTGTACGAACCCCTGACTAATACTCAATATAACCCTCTGCGAGACAACGCCTAGACATCAGAGAGGCCTTCCGTCGTACGCAAGAGAACCTTGAGAGCCAACCGATATTCGTGACAGAAAGAGCACTCGCCCCGGCGGAACGAGTGCACATTTCTCAAGGATGGAAAGTTTTTATAGATGTCCTCCTTCCAGAAGGAGCCATTTTCATCTGGTTGCATATACGTCCAGTCAAAGAACTTGCTGCGGAGCATATGTTGACGAATATCAGCGCTTGGCATACCCAGACCGTCTTCAGACAGGTAGAGGTAACTGATCTCCCGACGTACCTTGGGAGCCTTGACTACTCCCATCAGAAGGAGATCAGAAGCTGTATTAAACCCAACTGATGGCACACAGAAGTTGAAGTACAGAGAGCCGGTAAACGAGAAACGTAGTAAATGTGCGAAGCACATATTTCCGCCCTCCCCTTCAGGGAAGGCTTCCTCCGAATCCACAGACAAACTACGACCTCGAATCTCCGACCAAACTAGAGGCCGAGAATCTTGACCGGCTCGTCCGTTCACAGGAAAGGTTTGGGAAGAGAATCTCCCTTCAACGCACCCAACCGCATGCCATCATCGCGGTTGATCTTGGCCCCTGTCACTGTCTCATACCCTTTGATCTCTTTGCCAACTTCGTTAATCTCGGTTCTGCTCGACACAAGAAGCAAAACGTCGTCGGCATATGTGGGGTAACTGGCCGAGGTGGTAGCACCAGTTAGGCAACTTCAGCGCAGGAGCGGATTCGCCTTTAACTTGCGAAGGAAGGACTCCAACACAAAAACGTAAAGCAATGACGAAAGCGAACAACCTTGACGAATAGAGCAAGACAATATGAAAGACTTTGATCTTACCCCATTCAATAGCGCACCAGGAGACGCATACAGCATTCGGAACCAAGTGCAAAAGTACGGCCCAAAACCGGCGTCGGAAAGGTCAGACTCCAAACACCGATGATCAACCCTATCTAAAGCCTTGGACAGATCTAATTTGAACAGCGCGACCTCATTAGTCGTACCAAATAAAAGTTGTCCTGAATAGCCATGCCCTTTACAGCACTCGACTGCTCGGGGCGAATCAAACTAGGGAGGACAGCTTGCAAACGTCCGATCTAAGTGGCTTAAATCTTCAATTCAGTATTCAACATCGTCAAAGGCCGATAATCCCACCCCCACAGTTCTTGTTCTTGCGAAGCATCTTGATCACACCTCTGGTAAAGCTTTGAGGTATAGACCCCTGCTCCATCCAGCTGTTATAAATCAGAGCCAGAAAGGGGACCAAAACGGGTAACTGCCTCAAGTACATTTCGTAAGAAAGGTCATATAATCACGGTTTTTTTGTCCTGGCCAACCAGTTTTAGTGCTCACCAGATCTCAGATTCTGTAATGGGACCATAGCACCCAGCAGCTTCAGCCGCCTCGAGGCGAGAAAAGTTGGCCAAATATGCTCAGACAGGGCTGACTGGAGAAAAGATCCTGAATGTAATACCGAAATGTCCCACATATATGCGTAACTGTGGTCATAGTACGCCCGTCCGGCAATGTGATGCTATCGATATGCCGGTTAGCTACATTACGAGCTTCCTCTGCAAGCAACGTCAGCGACCATATTCTTTGCTTCAGAAGAAATTCTTATTAACCTAGCCCTAACTATCAGAGTCTGGCCCTTCTTGTTAAGCAGCCAGCTGTTCCATAGCTAAGACTACCCCACTTTCACACATTAAGCAAGAGAAACAAACGATCTAAGTTTCAATTTTAAAGAGGCCCACCATTTATTCCCAACCACAGCCCCTGTCAGTTACAGCTGTATTGTTAGTAAGAGCTGGTCCCGGAAATCTTGCTCATCAAACAATGATGCGTTCAATTTCCAGTAGCCAGCCAATTTAACCCTAGGCTTATTTACGTTTACACGAATCTGGACGATCTGTAAATTATCGAATGGAAACTCAGAAAATCTAAGAGTCTTACGTCGACTGTTAACCAGAACTCGGTCGATGTAGCTAGCACTCACCACCGAATCAGAGCTGCCCTTATTAGCCCAAGTCCACACTACGTTCCGAGGGTGTTTATTCCGATACATATCGACAAGAGTATTCCTATCGATAAAGTCCCGAAATGGTTTCACATCCGAGTAGTTAGTACTCGATCTTCCACCTTTGTGATCTTTCTTAGGGTCAAGGACGGTCTTTTAATTCCTCGCTAAGACTACCCGTGTAGATGTCCTCAGGAACTACTTGATCTTTTTTTAATCATTTCACCCCAAGCAAGACGGTACCGCTACTGCTGCGCAGGGAGCTTCATAAGAAAGTAAAAGTTTAAGTATGAAGAGAGCGAAGAGATAGGCAAACCAGTTACAGGGGGTGTCAGAGAAAGGGCAAGAGAAGGATGGGAATACAGGTGTGATGACAGTTGCAAAGGTTGAGAAAAAAAAAGATAGCCGGGGTGATTTAGAAAGGGTGAGGGAAGGACTGAAATTAAGTGAATAAGAGATGGGAATTGACATTGCATTTAGATTCTTGGAGATTGTAGTTGTCAGAAAAGCAAGTATATCAGGTCCATAATCGTATTGGGTGTTCTTGAAACCAGATGTTGGTTAGTGTATGATAATTCGCTGTGCACCATTGTACCCATTTTTCTTATCGACCATCGCGGTTTTCGATGTTGCTAAATGTCAAGCAGAAGATGAGCAGATTGAATATCAACATTCTAAGAATATGCGAAACTAGGTGGCCAAACAACGAAAATTTAATCAATGAACACCACAGGATCATGTGAAAATAATTGCATTCTGTTACACTGCCAGTTATCAGACACAGACCTTTAATAAGATCGATGCGTACCTAATTGCAATGACAATGCATCTCTGGTAAAACTGCAATCGTTGGATAGGCATTATTTACATATTTTTTAAAATGCGTGGTTAGTGTTTTGGATATTTTGTTATCAAGTGGCTGTCTCGATTTGTGCAAGTGATACTCAGGTCCATTTTATCTTTTTGACATTAAAATTATAGCATATAATGTTCACGATAATTACTATAATCTGAGAGAGATTTTAGTGGGAATTCATCTTCAAAACAAGTGATGTGCAAAGAAGAAACATTGTTTGTTTGCTTTAAAGAAAAATCATTAGCCAGAGCAAATAAAGAAACCATTAAAAACAAATGCCATTAGCTACTGAAATATTCAGCATATCTATTTGCAAATGGAAACTATTTTTTCTAGAATGCATGGCAGTAGACTGCGATAAGGAATGGCATTATGCAAATATGGCTGAATGTGACGTGTTGAGCGGACATTGCCCACTGGGATGTGAAAATGGATAGATTGGTGATGATTGTCAAGAAGTCAACATTGGTATGGAAAAGGTTCTATAATTTAAAAAAGTATATATATTAGAAGAAAAAATAAAGTGGAAAAGGTTTCCGTGGGATAGGTCTCGTCATAAACGGAAGACAGACACTGCGAATTTTAAACTTTATATATATATATATATATATATATATATATATATATATATATATATATATATATTCCAATTTCAGATGACTGGCATTAATATTGTTATTGATTTTAAAGATAAGTAGAAAATTCTCTAAAATTGATTAGAATGAGAAAAATATATTTACTTTTGTCGGGAAAAATAAATGAATTGATTAAATATGTGCAGGTGGACGTAGACATAATATTGTCGTCCTGCTTTGATGATTGCATGGCCCCAGGTCAAATTGGAATGTGAGAATTTTCTATCTTCACCTATCTGAGCTAGCAGTATGGACAAGTTAGCAATAAGAGAGAGTAATTTCCTCAAACCTGAGAGGTGAAGACTCAGTTGAAATCGGTGACTGATATTTTTTTCATTTCGAGCTGGTAAGACTTATACAAAGAAGAAAAATGTAAATCCAGTAGCTAACTTTACTACTCCCAGTTTTGCGCTTTTTTAATGAAACCGGGGTCGAAGACGAAATCAGGGATTTGGGTTTGTGATTTTGCAGGAGATGGTCAGTCTGAATTCCGTGAGCTGCAAACCAACAGAACAAGACACACTCTCGAGAAAATTTGTAAACTAATAGTGTGATATCAAAATACCAGCCAGATGAGTATGCATCACTTAGATTTTAATCTGTTTATAATGTCTACATAAATTATATATATATATATATATATATAGATATATATATACATTCGTGTCGTCGTCGTGTTGAATTGATTACATTCCGTTCGCTGGTTACCAGAAACCGGGGATCGTGTTGTATCTTGTGGTAGTGACCAGATCGGTGTTGTATTTGGTGCCCTGATGAAGCCAAGTGTTGCATCTGGCGGTTCTGACTAAGGGACTAACACGCTATGGGAATCAGGGATGGTGTTATAACAATATACCGTCCTCTCATAAGCCTGGACTGTATCTAGACAATTAATAACAGGCAGTCCAACTTCGGCTAGTCCTATATCAATCAAACACAACCTAGATGGATTGGTCGTGGTTCTTCAAGGGTTGGCTCGGACACTCCCGGAGATGGTGTTATATATATATATATATATATATACATATGCGTGTGTGTGCGTGTGTGTATGTGTGATATAATCTTGCTGATTTCACTTATATTCTTTTCTTGTTGTTATGTTTGATATTCCTCATTGCGATAATAGAGCAACTAATGCATTTAATGTGTTGCTTTGTGAAAACGTTTTGGTGTTCAAATAAGCACTCAATGAAATTCCTTGTAGTTTCTTCGATGTATTTCTTGTGTCAATTATT
The DNA here is from genome assembly GCA_037127315.1 of Ascarosepion bandense. Lineage (NCBI taxonomy): Eukaryota > Metazoa > Mollusca > Cephalopoda > Sepiida > Sepiidae > Ascarosepion > Ascarosepion bandense. Next base: position 1,077,685 of record JBBBDQ010001054.1, on the reverse strand, counting down.
ACTGGTAATAGAGTATATATATATATATATATAGTTATATATCAATTGTACATTGCGACACGGAAATTTCTATGTTTCACCTTTAATTACATATATATATATAGTCATCCGCAGATAGATCTGTTTTGCTGTATCACAGCTCATCAGTACGGTTAGACTCCGATTGCTTTTAACCCTGGATTGAAACCCGACCGATTCGACCTCTGGGCCATGGGCGCACGGTAGAAGAAGGCAGAATTTTTAGCATGCATATTGTCATTATACACGCCCAATAGCCAGAGTGCTCTAATTCATTAGTGAATAAACGATGCGTACATGACAGAGTAGCTACTGTTGAGAGCGTATATAGTCATCCGCAGACAAATCTGTTTCGCTGTATCACAGATCATCAGTACGGTTAGACTCTGATTGCTTTTAACCCAGGATTGAAATCCGACCGAAGTGGCGTCAGTCGGCGATTCTACCTCTGGGCCATGGGCGCACGGTAGAAGAAGGCAAACTTTTTTGCACGGTAGATGTTTGTTTGTTCCCTATTCGTTGCTTATATGGGGCTGAGAATGTATGTCTTAAAATGACATGTTGAAAATGGGTATTTTCCCTCTAAGATTTATTTAAAGATATATATATATATATATAGAGAGAGAGAGAGAGAGAAAGAGAGAGGTAAATCTTTGAAGTGTGTCTGAATTCATTCAGCAATTTATAGCAGAGAGGATGTTTTTTTTAAATTTTGAACCATGTAAATACATTTAAGAAGACTTGAATCAATGTAAATTTATTGATAATTGATATGAGATCGTATTTTTGGATGATGGCTTAGGAAAACACTAATGAAAATTTTGTCTGATTGTAATGCAATACTTTACAAAAAGAAAAAAAACTAAGTTAAATTGTTTTTTCATTAATGACGACCGGAAATAGATGGAAACCTACGGTGAGTTTAGAACCACTCAATAGCTTAATAAGATATATTAAATTGTTCTATGCGGAAAAAATTACCTCAGTAGAGCATTTTAGAAGCAAAATTGTTGTCGAAAGACAAGTCGTCATTTATTATGTGAACAATGGATACATTGTGTTGACATCCTGCTTTTTCTTAAAATAAGAAGAGGAAGAGATAAATGAAATTGTAGTCATATCATTTTATAACCACCGACAATAATCACTTGATTAATTCATGAATGCATGGAATGACTTGTAATGAACATTGCCTGCCGAGAAAATATGAATGGATAAATATTAATGAATTTTTCTCCTCGTTTTCTCTTCCAGTCTTTCTTTTTAATCTCGTCTTCTTTCAGAGTGTAGGCGATTAGGGCTTTCCACAAATTGGTGTTCTTTATTATTTATAATTTTCATGATTGCTCTTGAGAAATATAAAGCGAGGTTTATTTGTTGCCTTCTGAACGGGTTTCAATTACGATTTTTCTTTCTCTTATATTCGCTATAATTCAAAGCTTGTGGTTCCATTTTTTCTAGCTTTTTAACCCATAGCAGGAAGGGGGAATTATGGATTCCAGCTTTTTCGAAGGGCATTAATGCGAAAATGAATATAACACACTAGGCTCGAATTTGTTATCGGCTCGATATATATATATAGATATATATATATATACTTTTTGTATTATTGGATGTTACGGTAATCACACATGCACGGAAAGTCAGGCAGTTGAGTGTCATACGTGATACACGCTTTGGGCGATCATAACTCGAAAGAGACATGTCTGACTGGGCATAAGACTTCTCTCGCAGTAGGTTGCCATTGCTTTCCAGCCAAGGCTATAAAACCCAATCTGTCCTATTATTTAACACATAACTAGAGGGAAGAGACAGATTAATACCTTTCCCAAGTGTATTTGTGCGTAAGTGAATGCAAAATTCAACTAGAATTCGAACTTGGTTCGAAAGTAAAGTCCTTAAATCTAAAATTGCTCGTTTGCTTCGAGACTGGGAGGAAACTTTCAATTTAATTATTTCGAAAATTGCAAAAACGATTGGGTTTGGAGATGCACCTTGTTGGCTGCATGTGTTGTGTATATTATTAGCGAGTCCATGATTTTGCTTTCGTTATCGTGTCCTATTCCTTCAGGCATTGTACTTTATTTTGTGTCAAATGACTAAAATAGTTGATTGCAGTAATGTTACTCTTCGTTAACATCGTCCGAAGCAGAAGCTAACCTAATTTATCAATGATTGACAAGATACTGGCATAAATTGATTTCTCAATGGTTCGAAAAAATATACCCGTGTACATTGAATAAAGGGTTCATTTTAAAATTTCATGAAAATTAGCCAGATCGATAGACACCGGATGAAGACCGGAAATCACAACTACCAAAATATTATAATAACAACCAAGGTGAAGGCAAGTGAGGAATCATCCCTATGTTTTCAACGATACACATTTTAACATATCTAGAATAAGTTTTTATTGTTCATCGAACTAAGAAAACTATGATAAGATTGAACTTTGCTTATTTCCAGTGTCTCTTTCAGGCGATCACAAATATATTTCTGATCTTTCTCCAAGTTGCTGCTGGTTGATTCGAATTTGTGACCTAAATTGATTCAAATATTTGAATTTATCAAATAAAAAAAATATCAGATCCAATCGAAACATCCTTCACAGAGATTCCGGTTCAGTAAGTAAATAAATACCAAAAATATGCTTCTTTGAGTTACCGTTGAGCTTTCATTCTTTTTACGATTTTTCCTGCAGCTTCTAAACAACCACGATTTTTATCTTATTTTTATTCGTGCATGGTCTGAGTAATAGTCCGTGTATAGTCTATGTATAGTAAAGATGTAAAGATCGCTTACTTTATGTTGATATGCGCATCAAAATCAGGTGTAATTGATCTTTTAATCTTTTTAGGTATGTGAACTTCATTTTCAATTTGAGGACATAAAACGAGACAACTCAGCATTTTATATGAAAACTTATAATACAGTTACTGCTAGCAGTAAGAAAGCAATTTTACATGTAGGTGCAATCCCGAGGATTTTACCAAAATGTCTCTTATAACTCACTTTTAGAGAATCACCGGTGTTCAGAAAAGTTGAAGGAGAGAATTCTGACCTTAAAAGCGATTTAGATTAAAGTATTACTGATGACTTGGAAACAGAGGAGATTCTAAAGCATTAAATGATATCAAGGGAAAATTAAATTTTCTTGAGAGAAATTCTTTTAGATAGAGTCTAGTGAGGCAGTCAGAGGCTTTTCCTATATATCATCTTATAATCAAGTCTCCATGACCCAAAATCAGTAAATCTGTTATAATTGAACCTTATTTTGTAGTATATGTGTTCTGTGTTGATGTGGAAATTAATATAATAGGGGAATATAAGATTCCCGATTATGTGAGTGATTCAAATACTTTGAAAATTATTATTGAGAATATGAGGAGAATAGATAAAGAAGAATGTCAAACCAAACCTCAAAGTGTGTTTGTTGTATTACATTTGGTAATGTTCTTTATTCGTGCAAGACGACTCATTTATTTATTTTTATGCAGTTAAATTTATTAATGAGCTCCTAAAATTAATGACAGATAGTATTCAGCAGAAATTATGTTTTTTTCTTTCTTGTTGCTGCTCCCTTAGTGGTTAGAGGCTGTTAAAAGATACCTTAATATAATTTTACCTAGTTATTCAGCCATCAGAAGATTAACCTTTTGATTATAAATGTAGTAATGTTCTTGGGTCAATCGGCAATAGCAATAAATCTACAATACTTGCTGGGTTGCAAACATTCTCTTTGATAGCATTTTGAACTATTTTTGAAATATTAGTGTAAGAAAAAAAGAACCCTGAAAATAGTAACTAACGAAACAGTGTCGATTTACTCTGTAACAGTTTATGAAGACGAGATAAGAACACTACGGAGACAAGTTAATAAACACCTTGTAAACAACATGAATCTTTCCTTGATGGACTACAAGAAAAAAAAAAAAGAAAATCCTTATCCTGATATCACTAAATGTACTCAAAGTCATCACTTTTGTTTATCTTTTTTCTTAACAAATAAACACTTTTTCTTTGTAAAAAGACACCCACTGAACTCATATTTCTTTATTTTATTTTACGTATTGTTGAAATCGTTCATTTGCTCTAATTGTTGATTTATTTTATGATTCATTTGTGTATATTGTAAACCGTAAATATTGCTGTAACGTGTGAGAGTTGAGAGGAAAACAAGAAAAACATTTTTAACAATATGTTTTCTGTAAAAAGTGGGTTGATGAGGCGATATCAATATTAGCTGATATCTTGTTAATTATAAAACAGCCACTTTTATTTTCCCGGTGGTAAGTGAAACAGCCTTCACAAGTACATGGCGCGTGGCTTGGACAAAGAGTCACTGAATAAAGATAAATTACTTTTTCGACAAACATTACAAAACAAATAATAATGTCTCTATTAGAAAATGGCCACTGCCTGCGAGAAAGGCAGAAAGACAAAGAGGGCTCATGGAGAACGAAGTGAAAGAAAGAGACCCGTTAGAACGTTCACTTCTTCCTCAGCTAAGCCTCATATCGACTTCACTCGTCTATAGCAGTAGATTACAACCAGATAAAATGTGCTTACTGTTACAAATTCTCATGATATCAATTCGTGGGTAGCAATTTGTCCAAAAGGTTAAGCTAACTGACTAGAAGAAGCTGCACCCTGAGAATGATCTTGGCGTCTCGCACGAGTTTCAACGCTACACGTATATCCTTTTTTATATTTACATATATTTTTTGCTTCTGTCATTCAGTTCATATAAATCTAAACCGTTCCTTTTCACAATTCTCAAGCATTTTAGTCAATTAATTTTTTTTCAGTATTTTATATTAGAAAAATTTTTATTTTTGCTGGCCGTGACATTTGCAATAATAATTCGTTTATAACACCAACTGTACCCCTCTGATATCGTGAAATAATGTCTACAAACATCAGTTAGAATAATCTACAATGGATTTGCAAGTTTTCAAATTTTGCGAACTTGAAGTATTGCGTAAGTAACCAACTGAAATCATGATTAAAAATATATTGTGTCCGATCTGGACTATTAGAATCTTAAAGAACTCTTAGATGACAAATTCTCACTATTTGTCTATACATTCGAGGGAATTTTTGGGACTTATTAAACTAATGTCTCAGGAGCCGTTTTTACCTTAGCTCATATTACAATCTTGAAATTAATAATTTTTTTCTCGCACTCCGTATTACTGGTTTCCATATTTTATTCATTTTTATGCTTGGCCGACTTAAGAGATTTTTGTGGCCTAAAATATGCGCTGATTACTTAAGCTTTCGTAATTTTTAATGGTGATCTCTATCTAATGTTTTAACTTCATCCCATAGGAGACGGAAAAAAATTGGACCATTCGACAACAATCTAATCTTTGTCCCCCAGCGCAGTGGGGTTGCTGTTTAATACGGTGCGCCTTACCACTTGGCCACAAGGTCATAGTGTCAGGCAAATCAATTTCATGCTTTGAAGCGAAATTTTACTAGTAATACTTTTCTTAGAGCTTTTTCATAATAATATATAGTTATGTATCTAAATGTAAACAATAAATAAAAAAGAAAACTCTTTGAAACTATTTGTTAGTTGAAAGCGATGAGCGTTTATCGTAGATTCATTAAAACATTATAGGGATAAAATCTAAAATTTTCCAGTAAATACGATTAAATATTGGTAAGGACAACACTTTTTTACAGGGCATCGAAGATTTTGTCAAATGTCTATATTTATGCAAAAACTAACAATTTTTTGTGATATATTTCTTGAACGAATGCAAATTATCACTTAACTGCTTCCAAGAATTGATATTGTGAAGAATTTCACCCCAGCCATGGCATGTTAGAAGTGTCTGGCGTGGAAAATATATAACTCTTTAAACAGTTATATAGATAGAAGATCTGGAGGTTTTATGCCTGTTAAGATGGAGATCGATTGTGGGAATAATAGTTTAGTTCCCTTTTTAGAAAGACGTTCAGGAGCTGAACACATTTTCTTTTATCGAAACATTTCTGCATGGCGAAAAATAGGTTAGCATTGACTTTTATCCGCAAGGGGAGAAATGCAAATAATAATGTCGACACATGCGTGCGCACAAATGCCCATACACACACGCCCTTATATATATAATTCAATACGCACATACATACATACACACGCGCACGTTATATATATATATATATATATATATATATATATATATATAATTCAATATACGAAGTCTGATAAAAAAATATCGGCATATTTCTGGACTGGCAGAACCACTAACTGTGTTAACTGAGAATAAAGCCAGATTCAAGTGGGCGGATAGTTGTCAGTGGGCGGAAAGTTGTCAGTGGGCGTTGATCTTTTAAAAGATCATTTTCAGTATCTATGCTCGGTTAACCGAATCTGAAGAAGCCATATTCTATAATACACACTACACAATTTCGATCCAAGCACTGCTGTTATCAGCAGAAATTAGCCAATACGTTACAACATATTGTGCAAATGCGACATGGTTCAAAGTCACTCTGTGTACTACAGCCACGTCACTATAGCAACAGTCCGGATACGTTTTAATCAGACCTCGTATATGTAGATACATAAACTCAAAGTAGGAAATATTCACCCTGTTAATCTATTTGATTATTTGAAACACATTAAATGCTAAAATGTATCAAAAATAACAAAAATATGGTATTGACAATAAAAAAAATTGTATAAGTTAGCTTTATTAAAGACATAAAACATGTTATTTAACAAGTTGATATATTTTTGAAGATTTCTAGACTGGCAGGGAACCCACGTACCAATGTGATTGTCATCGTCCTTATACATATCCGTTTATAAGTATTTGCTCCAAATAGCTTTCACACTTATTTGTATTTCTACATATCCAATTTCATCATGGTACAGTCGCACAGTTTTCATCCGAAAGTTATTTGGGATACATACGGTAGGTTCTTCGTTTAGATTTGATAAATCGTAAAGTATGTTATTTAACTGATCATGTTTATTCCTTTCCTTTGCAATCACTTTACCTACTTTAATACTATGTTTCAGTTTCTTATATGCGTTGTGAGACAGTGGATTTCGACTCGGAACGACAAATTGGGAAGTCGTGTTCAAATTCCAGTTGTATTCCTAGCGTTTACTTACGCACAAATACCCTTGGGAAAGGTATTAATCAGCCTATTCCCTCCAGTTGTGGGTTAAATAATAGGACATATTGGGTTCTATAGCCTTGGTCGGCAACCAGTCTACCGCAGAAAGCAATAGCAACCTACCACAGGATAATCTTCTGCCCAGTCAGACATGTCTCTTTCGAGACATAATCTCCCAAAGCGTGTATCACGTATGGCACATAACAAACTGACTGAATGTTCTTATCTGTATCTTTCTCTTAACTAATATTTAAACACCTTATTTATAGTTTCACTTCATTCTTAACTAGGTTCTGTACGATGTAAATTTTTCCCAGTCTGTACGATGTGAAATTTCGCTGTTCAATCTCACTGGAGTTAATTACCGTTATCTGATACTTTCGATCATCTATATCTAACAGCTTAAAATCCATATCCTCTGGTAGACTATTGTATCTTGATAGAAGCTCCGCAAACATATTACTTCAACTTGCTAAATATTCTACCTTACAATCATAGCATTTAATAATAAGAGCTCGTAACTAAATCTTTTTTTTATACGTGTGTTTATAGACAGTATCAAATAGAATGAATCACAGTAAAACATGATAGTTACAAATTATTGTGTATAATCAGTTAAAGCACTTTGAAAACGCAGAAATCCGAGCTATTATGGACACATTAGCGCATATATGAAGAAATTATTTTTTCGAAATCGGGACGTCAATTTCATTTATGAAATATCTAATATAATAACGTTTGAAGCAATAAAAAATAAGATTGAAAATAAATCTATCTTTTATTTTGAAATTGTTTTTGCTTGTTTCGCTGATGAAACTGAGTAGATATGAAGCTTTCGAGAAAATAATCTGAGAGACGAGAGTCTAAGTTCCTTAAAAATGGAAAATATAACATTGCTTGGTGTAACCGTCGTCGTGGCCGAAAGGTAACGCACACTGCAGAATATACTGTTTTCAACCTGCAAATCCATGTCTGTGAACGCATTCTGTTTATCAATTCTTGCGTGCACAACACGATAGACGCAATCTAGACTGTCCAATAAAATAAAACTGGGATAGCTATTTTAAATACGAATTATCCACTATAATACATTTTGAAGCAATATATATATATGTATATATATATATATATATACTACCGGCCATAATTATTAGGAGACCCCAATTTTTTAAAAAGAAATAACGTATTTCATGCTATTTTTAGTATTTATTGCCAAGTGGATAATTCTAAATGACAATAGAATGATACTGTTTTTAATTATTACTTTGCAAAATTTTACAACACAAAGAAGCAAAGATGGACTCGTCCGAATCACCCTAAATTTTCTTCATTCTTTCATTGACGAAACTGCAATACAGATAATTATTAAGTATTTATAAATTCTTCTGATGCACATGTCATTGTGCAGTATTAGGAACCGTTCTATTTTCATTTACAATTATTCACTTGACAATAAATAGTAAAAATGGTATGAAATACATCATTTTTTTTAAACCCTGGGGTGGCCTAATAATTATTCCCTGTAGTGTGTGTGTGTGTGCGTGTGTGTGTGTGTGTGCGCGCGCGTGTGTGTGTGTGTGTGTGTGTGTGTGTGTGTTTCTACAATGCATACTCCGTTAATGTGGTTACATATCTTGTTTCAACTGCTCAAAATGCCAAACTGCAAATTGTCAAATTGTAAAGTACTTCAAAATTTCAAATGAAATGAACAGCTGTTAAGCAGTAAAGTTCCAGACCAGATGAAATGTGTTAATTCCTAAATTTTCAGAATATATTCCCCGTTATTAAATTAATATTTTATTTTTTATTAACGTTGCTATACGCTATGTTGCTATATATGATGGCTGGGCTATGGTAATGGAAATAAGGCACCTATACAGTTTATATAGTGTAAAAAATTCGGAAGAAAATATTAATATATTTGTCATATCTCACCTTGGATATCCTCCTATTTTCCGGGTTAACATAACGTCTGTACTTCTACTGGTTATATGAGATCAATATACGCTACAATCAGTTTATATATCTATATTTTTCTGGTTACATCACTTCTATATGCCAATTTGCCTATCATAGCTACATAAACATCTAATACCACAATTGCATAATTACACATGATGACGTCTATATATCATTGAACTTTGCCATCTCATTCCAAGTTTACATAGTGTTATCTGGGTAAAATATAATTTCATATTTTGAACAAGAAACGTGCGTCATATTACTTTGAGTGAAAAATCATAGTTAAATAAAAAAACATTATTTTATTATTTTTATTTTAATGCGAATATTTTACTATTCTAATTTATATATAGATATTTTTAATCGTTTCACCCCGAGCAACTGCCACTGTAGCGCAGGGTTTACATAGGGTTGGGGGTGTGATAGGAAAGAATGGTTAGATATAGGAAATATTAGAAGGAGGGTGATAGACGGGTAAGGGTATCGAGAAAGAGTTTAACGCAAAGGATTATATATATTCATATAGGTTCAAAAAGATGCATAATTTTCTTTCTATTTTATTTTATTTTATCGTTTCACCCCAAGCAAGGCGGTACCGTCACTTGTGCGCAGGGGGGTTACATAATAGAAGTGTGAAAGCGAAGAGAAAGACGAACCAGTTATTGGGGGTGTCGGAGAAAGGGCAAGAGAAGGATGGAAATACCAGTGGGAAGACAGTTGTAAGAGTAAAATGAGAAAAAAAAAAAAAGAACAAGATACACAAGGTGTTGGCGAAAGGACGAGAGAAGAACTGGAGTCAAGTGAACAAGAGATGGGAATTGATATTGCATTTAAATTCTTGGAAATTTTAGCTGCCAGGGAAGCTACTATACGGAAGTGAGTTCCACAGGCGGGAAGTACGAGAAAGGAATCTGATGGAGTAGAAGTGGCGGCTGCATTTAGTTGATTTAACTGTAAAAAGGGTGGGACCTTGTTGCCTGTCTGGTTGCTCGAGTAAATTCTTGTGGAGGGGGGCATCAGTGAGCTAAGCTCGTCGGAGCAGAAGCCGTAGGTGTAGTCAAGGAAATATTTTGGCAAGACACATGATTATGTTCTTAGATTACGGTTACCGAAAGTACTTTTGACCTGAACTGGTTGAATTGTACAGCCGAGGAAAGACAAAATATATAAAACAAAGTCGAGGGATAGACAGGAATAAGAAAATGTATTACTCACGTAAAATGTGGAGAAAAAAATATGAAAGTAACAAAGTAAAAACACAAACGAAAACAAGGCTGATCGGTTATCACTCCCAGATGAAAATATATAAATGTAGGCACGACGTTTACAAAAAAAAAAAAAAAAAAAAAAAAGGGAGGAAACAACTATCAGAGAATCAGTAGACTACATTTAACCGTCTGCAGCATTGCTTTGGCTTACAGATGGAAGGCTGGTTAGACTTAATATAAATTGTCTTCTTTTGTTTTACTTGTTATTCATATATTACATGCATTTGCCTTCGCTTGTCTCTGGAGATCGAGAAATGAGTGATATCTGATTAGTACTTTTTTTTATACTTCTACCTTGTGATTAACCTATTGTTCTTGCATGTCCTATCCTATGTTTAAAATACTTTTGTATATATGTCCATGTTTAAATCTCTAATATATTTATATATGCAACAACTCTTATTTCTGCTGTTTTATATCTTGTTTTAGAGTTTTACGCAATTTCTCTTGTCAATAGAATTTCCATATTAATTATGGTGAACGGAATGCAAATTATTTTCTGTGTCTTTTAATTACTTTTCCTTTACATACCTTCTTGTTAAACAAGTAATTTTTATAAAAAACAAATGTAATTCTTATCAATTATTACAAAAGGATGTCTTTTTATAATTAGCTCCAGTTTAATGTTTTAAAGAAAATATCTATTTACATTTAGGAAAGTAAATTATAGATTGTCTTATATTATTACAAAGATTGTAATTAATCTATTTAAGTTTGATGATACAGGCTTTTTAAAAACAAAGATGCATCTTATTAAACACACACAATTAAATTCGCGTATACATAATAGAATATGTGCCTCTATGTATGCGTGTCTGTTTGCGTCGGTGAATGAGTAGGAGAGAGAGAAAGAGAGAGAGAGAGAGTGAGAGAGAAAGAGAAAGATATTTATATATATATATATATATTGTGTGCGTGTATGTGCTTATCTCTTTGGAGGTAGATTACGGTGGAATTAATTGGATATTCGACTGCTAGCAAATTTCATCATTCCACTGGAGAATATACGGGCCGAAGATCACGATTTCTCATTTTTGGTGAGTTGATCAATCCAAGGCAAGTGCAAATAAAAGATTTAATAATTAGCTAACGCAAAATATTCTCGAGAGCGTTCAACCTCTGTGGATGAAATAAAGTGTTCAGTTCGATATTTTTGGAAGCTTAGCAAATTCAACCGAAAGATGTCTTTTTTTTAATCATTTCACCTCAAGCAAGGCAGTTTTACTGCCACTGTTGAGCAGGGGTTTACACAGGGGAATGTGATAAGAAAGAGGGGTAGGTTATAGGAAGTGTTGGGAGGAGAGTAACAGAAGGATGAAAATAACGGTGTGATGGGGTTGGAGTGGATGGAGAAAAGAGCTTCAGAGAAAGGATGAGAGTTAGTGAGATAGGAGATGACTTTTTGACCTTACATTTAAATTTCTGGAGATTGTAGCTGTCGGGGAAACAAGTGTACAGAAGGGAATTCTACAGGCAGTAAGTAAGAGAAAAAATGTTAGATTAGAAATTGTGGTTACATTTTATGGGTTTCACTGTAAAAGAGTGGGACCTAGTTGCTAATTTAGTAGCTCATGTAAATTCATGCAAAGGGGGCACGCGACTGCAGCCAAGCTGCTAAGTCGGTATCGCTCACATTACAGAATCTCCGCTGGATTTTGTCAATAACCCCGAGATGAATAGCAGGGGCACCTAATCAGATGTGGCAGCTCTATTCAATACACGGGTGGATGGTAAATATGGTATATGTGCAAGATGGATTCAGACGGAAAAAACTTCTTGGGCCTGCACAGTGAACCGACCTTCTTAGAAGCGGATTTAGCGATGGATTTGATATAGTCATTTCACTTGAGGTCTACTGAGAGTGTTAGGCCAAGGAGGCGTAGTGTTTTGCTCTCAAGGAGGTTAGCCAGATCCATGCTAATGTGGGGTGTAGGAGCGATTGTCTATGATAGTTAATAGATAGCAGCTTCGTTTTGGAAGCATTAAAATTTACGAGCCATTTCTTACCACAGTCTACCACTTCTCAAACTTGTCAGTCGGGTTCACTTTGTCAATCTTAGCAGATTTTTTATCAAGGCGAGAGTAAACGGTGGTGTTGTCTGCGTATATGCCTACTTGGGATCTTATTACATCGGGGAGATCGTTAATGTAGATCAGGAAAAGCGTAGGATCTATGTGAAATTTTGCGGTTTTGAGGGACACCCGCATTCCTATGATAGTATTGGGAGGCATGTGGAAGCTTAACAAGCTAAACTAAATAGAAACAAAGCAGCTCGACCAGACAGCATTGTAATGGAGATCCTGGCAGCCTTAGACGATTTCGGCATAGACAAAATCATAGAAAGTATAAATGAAATATACAGTAACGGAAAAATCCTGGAAGACCCAAGCAGATCGATTTTCATGGTATTCATGCCTAAAATGTTATCAGAAAGGGAAATTGAAATGAAGATGGGCGTGTACCTGTGTTTCACTAAATACGCAAAGGCATTAGACAAAGTACTCCACAAAGATCTGATAGAAGCGCTCGGTAACCTTAACATATTCTGGAAAGACCTGTACTGCCAGTAAACGAGTTCAGCGGATACACAATGATAGAAAGGGGTGTATGAGAATGATGTGCCTTGTCACCATTATTATTAAACCTATACAACAAGACAATTATGAAAGAACTAGAAGTTCTGCTATTGGTGGCTGCATTCTAAACAAAATAAGATACGCAGATGATACAGTCCTGATAACAGATACAAGAAAAGAAACAACAAGACCTTCTACAGGAAAGAAAGGACTGCATAAAAACTACAAGGAAACAATGCATGGTAATCAGTAAAATGAGGAGCCTAAAATGGTGAGCACAGGCATTGATACAAGCTCGCTCTCATGTGAGGGCCAAAAGACATTTGGGAGACAGGAAGTATACAATGGATGCCCAGCAATGTGCTAACATCCCCTAGTCAAATTATTATAGAGCTTGGGAACCCTTTTTTTTTTTATATAATCGTTTTTGTAAATTTATTTCATTAAATTCATTCTTGAGTCTGTAAAGTTTGCCATTAAATTATAATCTATTCTTCTGACAGGAGAAAAATATTAAAAAAACTAAAAGAGATGCCAAAACTGAGTTCAAACCAAAACCAGGTGAAAATAGCGATTTCAGGTATGTACATATATACATGTGCACACACACGTGCACACACACACACACACACACACACACACACACACACACACATATATATATATATATATATATATATATATATATGTATATGGACAAGTTCCATCTATTTTTTTATTTTAATAAAAAAAGATTGACAGAAATTCTCTATATTATTTAACAAAACACATTTGAGAGAGTTATTGCTTCCGAAATACACCTTATGTACAAACACAGACTACACATACACATAAGCGCGCGTGAGTATATATATATATATATATATATATATATATATATATATATATACTGGTTGCTATGGGTATATTATCGTCTAATTTACGTAAATTGAAAATAACACTGACATCCCATTTTAACAGTTATATTTACAAAAATCACAGAAATATCTTGAAATACTAAAGAGTATATTTATTCAATAAAATCACCATGGATTTCACTTACAGTCTCTAGACAACTTCGAAATATTGTGCATGTTTTCTGGAGAGTTTATTTGTTTAGGTCGATGAATGCTGCCACATTTCTTACCTTCAGTTCAACTTCGGTGATACAAGGAGTTGATATCAATTGCGTCCCACACAAGTGTGTTGCAGTATGGGGATTTAGGTGGCTAGTTATGAGATATGATGTGGTCGCAGAAATCGTCTGACAGCCATGAGTGGTTTTTCTGCTTGTGTGGCAGTATACACATTTCTGTTGCCAGACATAGACTCTTCCAGCATTCGCCATATTGAATTAAGGCAGTCATTTTCGTGTTATAAGATATTTCGAAAGGTTTAATTTGTTCTACTTTACCACTATAATCAAATCGTTACTGTGCTTAAATTCTAAAACTAAACTGTTGTGCTTTCATACGTGGAAAGTGATAGGAAAGTTCGCATTGTCGGACAGGTGGACCGTGAAGACAGGCACGGAAATATGTGGGGTTTTTCGTCAATATAGTCTGCTTTCGCTTTTGCTTTATGCGATAAGTCTGTGGGCTAACGGTTGGATGCGTTAAAAAAGAGATTTTCTTCCCGGATCTTTTCTCTGGACAGACGGATCAGTTAAGATACTCGGTATCTAGTTCGATTCGCTGAATGAGTTGGAGGTGCGTGAGAGGGTCCGAGTTTGGCGAGGGCAGAAATTTGTGCTTCGTAAATTTAGCAGATTCTCCATTATCGATTCTGTACTTCTACTTCCGTATGCCACTTTTTTGGGCTTTGTAAGGCTCTTATTCGTCTTGTGGGGATGCAGGGCTCGCATTGTATGTCAGAAGATCTGTTATCTTTACCCTTCTGAGGGTAGCCTTGGTATGCTTAGCGTTAATGAGAGAAGTCTGGGCATAACTAGACATCAAAATATAGGGTTATTCTGGAAGAAACATTAGCAATCCTGTCCAAAATAGATTAGCTGAGGCACCCTTCGTTCTTTTTATGCCGTTAACTTATTTGGAGGATATATGCTACTTGGTCGCTTTTCTTTTTTGTTTTCACTCTTTAGATTAATTCCCAATACCCCCTCCTATTTAGTGACCAGAAATATCAGTTCTCTGGTAGATGCAGAATGCCTTTCCTGTTTTCGCGTGAGTTTTTCGTTTTTGTTATGTTTGAAAGAATGAGTGATTGAGTATTTTGGTTGAATGACTGTTAGACTATTTTTAAGTTCCGATGAATGTCGGTTCGGAATGAGAAATCGGTTTGCTGAGTTCGAATACCAGTCAAATTCGTTTCATTAACTTAAGCAAAAATACCATTGGGAAAGGTCCTAATCTATATCTTCTTCCTCCAGTTATGGGTCGAATAGAAAGCCAGATTGTGTTCTATAGTCTTGGTTGGCGATCAATTTACCGCAGAAAGTAATAGCAACCTATTGCGGAAAAATCTTTTGCTCAATCAGTCATGTCTCGAAAGAGACATGATCACCCAAACGTGTACTGCGTATGGCAATTAACTGACTGACTGGTTATTTTCGTCCACTTAACTGATGTTTCTGTCACATTTTAATGATCGTGGAGTGTATTACTAACTCGATTTTCTTTCGTTTCTTTTTATATACCCTTGTAGTTTTGCATTTTATATATGACATTGTCTACTACTTCACACATCACCATTTTCAAACAAATTGAATTGGATGAAAAATGTAAACAAATCTTAACAAGCAACCCACACAGGTGTCTATACGTTCGGGGTCAAAATAGGAACTCGCATTTTCTAGCAAGTAATGGATATAATGCTAGCTGGCTTAGATCTTGCTGTTGTATATTTGGACAACGTAATCCTAAAAAGCGAAAGTAGATGTCAACATTCAGAACACATACAAGTTTTCCAGATTATAGAGGGTTACGGGTTCAAAGTCAGTGAAGAAAAATGCCAATGGTTTAGAAGCAATATAACATCCTTGGAACAAACAACTGATTCAAATGGACGTAGAACAGATCCATTAAAAAATAAAGATACCTTCCCCGACATTATTACTTCAAAATTATTTTCCGGTATCATTATTTATTACAATCTTTATGTGACGATCATGCACAAATTGAGGGTGTCTTTAAATACACTTTTTAACGGTATAAAGAACATCTGAATTAATGAATTTCAATCCTGATTTAAGAATAATAGTAGAGTCAGATGTTAGTGATTATGTTATTGAAATTATTTGTCATAAATTAAAGGATGTTGAAATAAAAGCAGTCATCAATGTATCCAAAATACTAATAACAGCTGAAAAAAATATTGTCTAAAGAAAGAAATAAGCATTAGCTCTTATGGTATTGGAGCAGTTATTTTGGTCTAAAATGAACAAGGATTTTCAAAATTTGTTTAGACAATACGGAGGTTATGCTCGATCAGCAAAATTACCAACCTTAAACAATTAAACTTGGCTATTGATCATGCGGAACCTTTGAATCGTTCGTATTACTTGACTGTCATTGGCAGTTTTACAAAATAGCCTAAAATATTTAAGTGTACAATGCTTACTTCTACTGTAACTGTGAAGTTTATTCATAAACTGTTTTCAGCATTTAAAGTTTCAGACACAATAGTGACTGATAATGGCAAGCAATGTACTTAGTGTAACTTTCAAAAGGGTTGTAAATACTATGCAGTTGAACATACAGTATGAGATGGATAAAAGGTTGGCTAAATTAAGCAACAATGAAAATAACACTGAAATCACATTTTAACGGATATATTTATCAATATTACCCAAAACTATCTTGAAATAATAAAGAGTAAATGTATTCAATAAAAGCACCATTGGCTTAAACTACATACAACTGTGGAATCTACTTCGACTCTTCTGGATGATATTCTTGTTTAAGTTGGTGAATGCTGCCATAGTCCTTATCTTCAGTTCATCTTTGGTATTAAAAAGATTTTTATTGGTCTCTTGTTCAACCCCAAGGATAATAATCAAGGGGTTTTCAGCCTCGAGAATTATGTGGCCAGATGTAAGGGGTGATTTGGTCTCAGAAATTATCACACAACCATGACTGGGTACTTCAGCTTATGTGGCTTAGTGCAAAGTCCTGTTTCAAGCCATAGGGTCTTGCAGCAGCCTCCATTTTGATCCAGGACAGCACTAGCTCTTCAAGACACTTGATGTAGGCGTCCCTGATGAGTCAGAGACCCTCAACTACAATTTCGTTTGTTCTTTTCTCATCAGATCGGAATTTTTTGGAGCTAAGGTATCTTCATAATAAACATTAGACCCATCCAATGCTTTCTGAACTCTCTTCACTGCTCGCAGATTGACATAATAAAAAACTCTGAAATGTTAGTACTAGAGATTCGCAGCGCGACTGACAAAGCAGTACAGCATACTGTTTCAAAAACTCTGACGGAGTAAATTTGGTAATGATGATCTTTTTCTCATAGGCGATATTCAACTGACTCTACTATTCTGTGTAATCGGCAAAAAGAATAAAAAAAGAAAAATATTTAAAACAACCCACGGGCTCGAATTCTAAAATGTGTAATGGCGACAATTTAACCATCGCACCCTGCATAAAACTCGACCATAATATTGAAGATAAAATGGTCGGGCTAAACATGTTGATTCATTAAAAAAAACGCCTTAAAGAAATCTAACCGAGAAAAAACGAACTAGGTAGTTCTCTAACAGTTTTTAAATGTTTTTAGCGTGACGCCTAACCAACAATGCTACATCGATGATCTCACCAGCGGAGCTTATGTTTACCATGAGAATTAAAGCGTATTTGACAAATAGCTACCTGGAAGCAAAATAAAAAGTTAATATAGTACATCTTTCAAAGCTGTAGATAACTTTTTCTTTAAGATTAACAAGGCATGGAAAAGAATTTGAGAAGATGGTAAAAATAATAAATCATATTGCCAGAATGATGTATATGATGCACGATCGAAATTAGACAGATAAAAGCTATACTTCGCTACTAACTGTTATAATGTTCTATCTCGAATTAACTCCAACGGCACCCTAACGAACATTTTGTCAGAGCTCTCTCGGAACTCTGTATAGACGGGATCTGACACATTTAACGTGGGAAGCCCAAGCGCCTACATCCGGGTCAATGGTCAAAATTTACCCAGCCCCCACATCCGAAAGATAAGGCATGTTGCACTGTCTATTTTTCTCAGCCGTCTTAGTCTGTACACCGAACTCGAAGACAGAGCTTTCTTGCGCTGAAATTTCTGAGTTCTTTATTTAGGGTGTCATGCCCAATTCCTTTGTGTTACCGTGTTATCCCTTCAACCCTTTTGAGATATTTTAATTTTTAAATATTTTAGTTGTTAGTATTTAGTATTTCACTCTTGTTTCTCACCCGTTCGCTACGTATTTCACTTTGTATCTCTTTCGTTTTGGGTCAAGTAAATATTTTTCCTTAAGTTTCCTTTTCTGGTTTTCGTACTTGTACGTTCCACGGTGTTGGTACGCCAAAGTTGCTCGGTTTTTTTCTTAGTTTCGAGTCTTTCTTCAGTAAATATTTTTCTTTAATATCTTTTGTGTTCCCATTTTTTCTTTTCACCATAAATAAGTTTTTCAATGCGTGACCTTATTTCACCGTCTCCCACATTTATTTTCCATTTTTACATATCCTGAAAAACACATTTCGAACATTTTAAAAGATTTTATGTTTTTTTATATCTGTTCTTATTCTTTTTTTAATCTGATAACAACTTACCGAACACCGATTTAATTTTTTCGCGAACATAAATTCTACCGGTGACATGCCTGTATTGGTATTTGGCGTTATCATCTGTACTCTCAATAATTTTTGTAATGTTTATTCACACATTTTTAATTAAAAGCCTTTTTTTCAAAACTCTCTTAAAAGTACCCGCCAACTATTCTGCTTGTTCGTTTGACCTTGGGTGGTATGGCGGTGTATTAATATATTCAGTCGAGGACATTTTAGAACAATCCTTCAATTCGTAATCAGTGAATGATGTATAGTCCACAGAACATGCGAAAACATTTTTTCAATTCTTCATTTAAATTTTCATTGTTTTTAGAACTTGCGGTCACCTGTCCACTTACATTTTTTGCAATAAATATTTATAGGTAAATCCCATAACTTGAATAATTTCATCCAGTCAGTACCGAATAAATTTGTAGTATTCTTTAACACATAAGCCTGAGCTTTTACAGACTAGTTAAGAAATGAAACGCTTCAATTCATTTTACCAATGACAAATAATTTATCAGCCGATATCCACGTGCGATTTTCGAAGTCATTCTTTAATACTGGTTTCCCGTTTGATTTTCGTGTGGCTTCATGGATTATCGTGATATCACAACCAGTGTTTACTTGCATTTTCATATCAACATTATTAATTTTCACATACACAAATTTTCTTCGGTTTTCTGTAAAATTTTTCCGTCTCAACGATGTGTACAAATTTTTTTCTCTGTCAACTTTTTATTGCTTTATTTTTACAGTTTGACATTTTATGTCTTAAATTTCCACACTTATCTCCGAGATGTAACCTCCCACATCTGAAACAGATTCATTTTCTTTTCACATTTTCTTTTGGATTTTATATATGCATATTCTTTTTCTTCAATTTCCTTCCCATCGGATGTCAAATTTAGGATGCGCTGACATTAGTCTGATATTTTTTGTAGCACAAGTTTTTGATACTGTTACAGTTTCGTTAGAATTCTAGTCCGTATTTCTGCGTCTTTTTCTCCGTTAAGCCTTTGTTCTAGTTTTATCTACTGTAGAAAATTACGTTATATTTCATGTTCTACTGGTGCTACATTTCTCAACAAAAGTATTTTCTTTTCTTTTTCCCAGTCGCTGCATTCTTCTCTGCAAATTAGATCGTATCTTCTAAAATAAGCAAAAGTTAATTCCATCATCTGGATTCTATGTGGACTTTTACCACCACGTTAGGGGTGACACACGCACACACAGAGAGAGAGAGAGAGAGAGAGAGAGAGAGAGAGAGAGAGCTTCTGGATATTAACCCAAATTTTCACCTCTTAGACAGGATGTGAAACAAGGTCAAATGTTAACGTGAGGAACCTGAGAACGTACACACGGACCAATGGTCAAAATTTATCCCATTTACCACAAACGCGTAATCGGACATTTTGAATTTTCTGTTTTTCTCAGTCGTCTGTACGTCCTTAGACGCAGCTTCGACTAACTCGAACTTTGCCCGGGGATTGAGTGTATGCCCCAACTAAATAGTTCTTTGCCCGATAACAGAGATTTTAGCAATTGGGAACTTTCGAGGAATTCTGAGTTTCCAAAGTTTACCCTTTGAAACAGAAGAACAGTGTTTTTCTGTCTTTCTCTGCCGAATTCTAATTCATTGACCAAGACTCGACTGATTAAAGGAGACTCGAATGCAGACAGCTTGTCTTACAGTTTTAAGTTCAAATGAAATTCTTTGGTATTTAGCCGAGTCCTCCCTACATAGACCGTGATGTGACACAAGGCCAGTTTTTTACAAGGAACATTCAAAGTACGTATGATCAGGTAAAATTTCCCCACAGACACCGCATCAGCGAGATCGGGTGTTATCTAATTTTCCTCAGACGAGACTGCCCTTCGGCATAGCCACAACTGGGTTCCTATCTGATAGAGTGTCCTTCAAAGTTGAGTTTGAGTGGAAATCTTGTTATTTATCAGAGACATTCCAACTGAGGACGGTTGTAGTACAAAGTTGATTCTTACATGGGACATCCGAGCCCTTAATTTCGGGCAAAGATTTTCAGTAGATCCTGCATAAGGGAGGATCGGACTCCTGTCATACGACGAAATACACATAAGATATTTATCCCAACATATAATTCCGACATATATATATATATATATATATATATATATATATATATATATATATATGAATTTCTACAACTCTCCAGACAAGAACTCAAGGAAATGCAAATTTTAACTTTCAAAAAAGAAAACCTAGAATAAAATCTTGCAACTATGGCATACTGCTTAAACTTGAATCGTCACAATTACAGCAAACAATAATCAGATTAACAATATCTTAATCTTCAGACATCAGGAAAAAATACAAACCCTGTGCTCTAACAGCAGATGGAACGATAACAAGATTGTAGAGAAACCTTATCGAGCTTAAATTTATCCAACACAGACCTCTAACCCATCTGACTAATATTTGCAAACAATTTTAACAAAACAAAGTATAATCGATACAATAAATTACAAACCATAATCAAAATAATAAATTTTACACAAAGAACGTTACTACAGATACATATCAAAGTATTTAAAAATAAAATAAGAACATTCTCATCCCAATCTTAGAAATAAACGACACTTTTATTCAATAGTGCAAATGACGGTGAAGGCCGATGTAAACAAATAAGTTTTTGAGACAGAAAAGTCAACAAATTAAATAAAAAGTACATTATGAGGACAAAACATGGATAGATTGAATTGAATATCACCTACCTAGATATAGTTTACCCAAAACACAAAGCAAACATTGCTTTTCAACATGCCATGCCTGATATCAACAACACTCCCATAAAAAAATAATTTAAAAAAAAACTTGTACGAATAAAATTTATATAAAGTCCGCTAGTTTTACCCTTTTATTTGTGAAAGATTCTGGCAACCTATAGAAAAGATAATCTCATTGCTAGTTTAGACATTAAGTCCTTATAACCTAACGCACCCGTTAATAAATTTTTAAATATCCTAAGAAAACACTGGGTGAAATCAAAAATATGGTTTCCTGTCGATAACCAATATTTTAGGTATGTGTCGATTTATTTTCAGTAATTTCATTTTCAATAATACATTTTATAGGCAAAATTTTATCTTGCTGATGGGATCATCCATATCTTGTGTATTGGGATGTCTTTTCTGAAAATTTCTATAAACTGATACTTTTCAACAAATGTTACTTTTAATGTTTTTTTTTTGTTATTTTCTTTAAAATTTTTCTTGTACTCGACAACCCTGACTGTGCTGAGAAGTATGTAGATGAGGTTTTTGCAGTTTTGTAAAGAGACCAGTCCATTCACCTCTTTCGTGTGCTGGAATTGATTCACATTACATTAAACCACCCAGATCTGTGCAAAGAAAAAGAGAAATTTATTCGTTCCCTTTGATATTTTGGAGGATCGTGAGGATTATTTTTATTTTTATACTCATTTCTAAAATTTATTATTTTACTAATTTACCAATAAATTGTTTTAACCTTTTTCCAACATTTATCCTCCCCATTTACTGCGTATCTGGGTACATCATCTCTTTTTTGTCATGCCAAGGTTCTTTTTCCTGACGAAGTGTTGGCTGAAAGAACTCCTTAAGAAAAAAAACAAAAAAGTCTTTGTGCGTTTTCCAGTCAAGGTATATATATATACGTAAATTAATAATTATACATATGGGAAAGGTATACATATGTGTAGTATTATTATTCAGAGGTTAATAAAACAGTGCTCAAAGTATGAAGAGAGCTGTATTATAAATATATTAATTTTAAATTTTTATCAACATGTAAACGTAGAATATTTAAATCTTGTTATTGAAAAAGCAGTAATGTTTCTTTATATGATTTAATTTCCATGAACATCATGTGAACTTAAATTAAAATCTATTAAACTTTCAGTTTAAAATATGTCCCTGATTATTGCATAACGCATGCAATCCGATTCATGTCATAGTTATAGCATAATACATATATATATATATATATTATACTATGACTATAGCATGAATCGGATGTCGGCTTAGAAAGGTAAATCGGAGAGCCGAGTTCCAATTTCAGTCGAACACTTTGCATTCACTTGCGCACTGGTACCCTTGGGAAAGGTATTAATCCGTTCATTCTCTCTAGTTATGGGTTAAATAACTGAGGTCTGTTGTTCATGCGATCTGTGACAAACTTCTGCAACCGTTGTTTGTTATCAGCAGTTCCAAAAAGTGTGGATGGTGTTACATAAGCCTTCACCCCTCTAAACAATTCTTTGTGTCAGTCTAACTGAGCTAGACACTCATACGTCAAAATCGACGGGATTGTTTATATATATATATAATGTGGGAAAGGGACGAAAGAAAACATTTTGCGAGAGAGAGAGAGAGAGAGAGAGAGAGAGAGAGAGAGAGAGAGAGATTTACAATTTTTAATTTCTGTAAAAAGAAAACGATAAGATGAGCTTGGTGCTCCCTTTGGGAAATTCCGTTTAGATACAACTGAAAATCTACGTTTTTAAACAAAGAAATGGATCAATTTATTCCAGAATACTACTTAAAAAGTATTTCTTACTCCTTCTTACATTCTTTTACTTAATCATTCACTGAAAAAATAATTGCCTTTTAAAAAGATTAACATAGAAAATCCCCTTCATCAAAATCTCCAAAACACCAAAACACACTAAAAAATAAAGAAAAATATTATCTAAAATCTCTAAATCTCCTTCTAGTAGTGAACTTCTAGAACCCTTCGAATCCGACATTTTTAACTTTATTAAAAAAACTAAATTTACGAAGCAATCTAACCATTTCCAACGTATTTTTAAAGAAGATATTAATAACATAAAAAATTCTAACAAGATGTGGATTAAAGCCAATAAATCTGAAAGTATTTAAAAAATCTAACCCTCGGATTATCGCAAACTCATCTTTAATAAACTCACTGGTATTTACAAAAAAAGATAGCAGCAATAACACCATTTCATCAATTAACGAAGATGCTGCTAAACAGGCCAATAAATTTGATACCACACACATATGAAGAATGTATACTTAATTTTTAATGACCACAACCTAATTTTGGCAATAATCTTCAATCTTGGTTAATTAATTTTTCCAAAACAGAATTAGGCTTAATTTCTAAAACTATACCTAAAAGAATAATACAAACTATAAAAAAAAACATTAAAATAATCTTTGGAAATATTCCTCATACATAGGATACTATAAATTGTTCAAAATATTAGTTTTAATGTCATCCAGGAATGCATATATGTATGCATAGGTGTATATATATATATATATATATATATATAACATATACATATATGCATACACACGCCCATGCAGACACACACACACACACACACACATATACGTGTGTGTGTGTGTGTGTGTGTGTATGTGTAGATGTATATACTTATGTTAACATGTATGTATACAGGTAAAGATATGCGCAAGTATATATATATATATTTTTTTTCTAAACATATGCTATTAAATATAAGAGACAATGAATGTCTATTATGTTTAATCATGAGCCGTTCTAAACGTCGTATTTTTGCTTTAAAAATTGAAAATTGAAAATAAAGACAAAAATTCTCCAACATTTGGATAATTATTTATTGGTTTTCTTCTAAGCTTTCGGCTCACATGAGCCATCTTCAGAGAGGTAGTTTAAACTGAAATATTATAAAATCCACCATCACCGACGATTTTATTTTGTGTTGACATAAAACTCCGCTTGGCAACGGCAATAGTTACCAAAAATAATAAACGCAGTTCTTAAATTTGCGATGCGGTTTTATGACGTCACACCGCGGGATAGCGCGAAATGACAACAAAACCATGTAGTCAAATGCAATGTAATATGTTATTTCCTGTTTTAAAGTTGATTTTATTGAGAGTTGGTTGTTTTGATTTGATGTACATGGCCTCCAATATCTGCAAGTTCCTCTTACTGTGTGTATGAGTAAGGATCACCGTATTGTTGACCAAAATCTGTCTGATATTACCTACATGTTTATGTTTTTCAGAGAAATGTTGTTTAATAGTACTCTGATCAGAAAGATGACATGTAAGTCTACGGGAGAGCGTGGTTGTAGTAAAACCAATATATGTACTAGGTTTTTGATTAGTATCAGAGATGCAATCACTGAATGGGCATGTAAATTGGTACACTACATTGGTTTTTTGTAAAGAATTTAAATGTTAAACAAGTCGAAAGTAATAATCAAATTAAACTCATTATATATTATAAAAAGTTTAAAACAATTGACCTCATAGTCTATAATAACCCAACAAGCACTAAACTAAATTCTTTACAAAAAACCAATGTAGTGTACCAATATATAATTTAAACATCGTAATTTTAGCTTTATTTTCTGTTGAAAATAAAGACAACGTTTAATTTGTCTAACATTGGATATTTTTATTACGATTGTCCTAACTTTTCGGCTCACATAACCCATCTTTAGAGTTATTGTAGGGACATTACCATGAAGGGACATTCACCATCAAATATGATGTTCTATTGTGTTGACATAAAACAGTGCTATGCGACAATAATGGTTGCCGAATAGCAGACGCAGGTCGTAAGTTAATAATGCGGTTTACAAAATGTATTTGTTAATGTTCCCGTCCATGAAACGATTGTCATCATTATCTAGGATGTATACAATCATACTACACTCTCATCCATCAAAAGTAAACCCAGTATTTAAAAGATATTATTTAATGCATCACTGAAGTACATTTTCATGACCCGCTAGATAATATTTATACTCAAATGGTATTGCGATTGGATCTACTTTAGGTCCCCTCTTTTTCAATTATATGGTACATTTAGAAAATAAAATACTTAATAACACTAATAAACCCACTATATATGTACGGTACATAGATGACATTTTGTTTTTGTTAAAAAATTGATCTAATTGCACAACTTAAAAGCAAATCTGAAACTCACTCGGTTTTCAAATTTACACCAGAACTTAATATTAATAATAAAATCCTGTTCCTTGATGTATCTACTGATTCCAGACACACAGATTTCCTACTTTTTTTTTATAGGAAACCAACTACCATTAACTCGTGTTTTCTTGATTATAATAATGAATGCCCCCAACAACATAAGTTAGCCGTTAAAAAAAAATAATTCAACGCACACAAATGATATCTTCTTTCAAAGCCATGTTCAATAAAGGATTACATAACATGAAACAAACACTTGTTAACAATAGATTTCCTAACTCCGTCATTGATCAACAAATTAAGACTTATCTCAATAATGCCTCTAACAAAATTGATAATACTAATAATAATAGTGTACGTCAAAATAAACATAACACTATTAACTTATACTATTGCAACCAAATATATAAATAATAATTAAAACATAATGTAACAACACTCAAAAACATAATTTTTTTTTTTTTTTTAATCATATCACCCCGAGCAAGGCGGTAACGCCACTGATGTGCTGGGGGCTACATAAGAGTGAAAAGATTGGAAAAAAGAAAGCCAGAAACCACATCCTAAACAGGGAACAAGGGATGAGCCTCTACACCTGTTCAATAGACGAGGGTGGAGTGTGAACCGGGTGATAGTTCAGTCTATCTACTCCAATTGAAAAAATAAAGAAAAGAGTGAAAAGATTGGAAAAGAGAAAACCGGAAACCGCATCCTAAACAGGAAACAAGGGATGAGCCTCTTCACCTGTTCAATAGACATGGGTGGAGTGTGAACCAGGCGATAGTTTAGTCTTTATGCAGGGGTGGGGGAGAAGTAAGGAAGAAAGAGAAAGAAAGGGGCAAACATGTAAAGAAACCTATCTGGGTCTAGGGATTTAAGTATTTTTTTATAGCACGTGGCCGTTAAATCACTTCTTTGGTTAAGTAAATCAGGATTATTGATATGGTTTAAGACGACAAGTTTCTCTAAAAGGGATAGATTACATCTATCTACTTTTTCATTGTAAGGTTTGGATATTCCCCGTAATAATTGGGCTCTTGTATTCTAATTTCCAATAATATATGGATAAAGCAGTATTTTTGCTGTATTTACTGTTTAAAGGCAACATGCAGTTGTTAAATCTTATTTTCCACCTGTTAGAAGTGCTTTGAAAGTAAAATTTAACATTATTATCCAAATGAATTCAAACAATAAACAATACTTTCAGACATACATTGGCCATTCAAAGGGCAGGTTTTATTTTTTGGCAGTTGCAATTATTTTTCAAAGGGTTATTGTAACTATTAGTTAAGTGACAGCTGTTGTTTCTATGGGCCAAGTATTTATTTTTTCTTTAATCTGAAAGCTGAATCCATCCTGCATATATACAAGTCAACCATCCGTCCGTGCATGGAGTACTGCTGCCATTTATGGTCAGGTGCCCCTGCCGTTCTCCTCAGTGTTCTTGACAAGCTCCAAAGGAGAGTCTAATGTGATAGGTACTGATCTGGCGACTCGACTGCAGCCACTTCCCCATCGTCGAAATGTGGCCTCCCTTTGTCTCTTCTATAAATACTTTCATGGCTTCTGCTCGGATGAGCTTAAGTCACTGATGCCTCCTCAACAGGTGTTTACTCGTGCAACCAGACTGGCAACTGGGTCCCACCCATTCACAGTCAGGTTAGCCAAATGCAGACAACAATTCTACTCCTGCAGCTTCCTCTCTCGCACTTCCCGCCTGTGGAACTGCTCCCGTATTCTTGCTTTCCTGACGGCTACAACCTCCAGAAATTTAAATGCAAAGTCAATACTCATCTACTAACCACTGGCCTCTAGCTCTCTCCCCTCCCCTGTATAACCTTCCCTTTCTCTCCACCTATGTATCTGTCATCGCACCTGCTTTCTATTGTTCCTTTCTGACTAGTTTGTACTCCTAACTCTTTTCTAATTAATCTTTTTACATTTATGTAACCCCCTGCACATCAGTGGCGTTTCCGCCTTGCTTGGGGTGAAATGATTTAAAAAAAAAAAGAAAAAAAAAGCTAGTGACATTGTTGGGGAGGTGTTTGTCTATCAGTTAAAATTTCATTCAATTTTGAAGGTTAGTTTTGGAAATACTGAATTTTTCCTTTCTGTTCCCTAATTTTGGATGCTACTGTATATTTGCAAGGTTGTTACTACTATCATTATTTTCATGGCAAAATATGCTGCAAGTCACTTTCCTTAGTTCCACTAGTTCCGGCCTGCACAGCTATGACTTGCCGCACCATGTACACTGGGAGGAGGTATCCTCATTTTCTTTGCATTATATAACCAGGATAACCCGGATATAAGATAAACTCAGATATAAGAGAGATCTTATCTGGTCCCAAATTGAGCCTGTGGTAATGTATATATAAGAGAAACAAGGATATAAAAGAACTTTTATCCGGTCCCGACAACTCTTATATCAGGGTCACACTGTAGTAAGAAGAATTTCACTTTGACAGCTGCTTTCTATAGACACTTTTGTGGAACAGACTCCCCAAAAAATGCTTTCTTAAACACTACAATCACAACCACTCCACGTCTAGGGTCAACCCTTATCTGTCCTACATATCCTTCTAAACTACACTTCTTGCCTCTTATGCCGATATGACATTCAATGACCCTATTTCTTGAGTGGTACTTGGGCCTTGTTTTGCGTTTACATTACTGAAGACTATATTCTCTGAATGAAAATTTTCCAGATTTTTAATGAACCAGTCCTGATGCTTAATTGCAAATATAACCAAGTCATTTATATAAAAAGGTCCACATGGAATTTCTATAACCATGGATTATACATAAATCCCTGAGTTTTTACCATAATGATGATACTTTGTATTTTATACAAATATTTTTGCAGCAGTCTCTTTCCATATCAATGAAATTTATCAAAAACTTCTCCACCAATCAGATGAAATATTATTAATAGGTAGAAATGTTAAACCCATTAATAATAGTAAACAAATTAAGCTCATCATATAAAAATTTAAAACAATTGACATCGTGTAACACTATTTCCGCATGCGGAAAAATATAACACTATTTTAACACGACGGAGCGAAAGAAATTATTATTAGTTGTATTATTAATTGTGCAGATTAATTGTTCCAATGTAAGCAGAGAGAAAAATAAGCCTAATGGATAATAAAATTGTTTCTTCGGTTGCAATATGAACGCAGCAAAATTAAATATTGGAAACTAGCTGAGTGAATTGAAAACATTTGCAGGTATGGGCAGCGGGTCTGACAGGGTCATCGCATCGGCGGCCATTATTTAACAAAGCGGAAACAATGTACCATTGAAAGCACTGAGTCTTACAACTGGTGAAACTGGGAAGTAAGTGGTAGCCAAAACATTGTTTATTGTCAATAATTTTGATGAGGCCAGAAAGGTTAAATCCTGAAATTCTCAAATTATCCTGTGAACAGATCTGTAAACCTGAAAAAATAAATGATGTAATCAGTTGAATTAAAGGAAGAAGACGAAAAGAAATGATGTCACCAGAAATATGGTGAATGGGAATGAAGTAACTCCGAATGAAGTAACTCCGCTTCAAAATGCGAAGGCGGGAGTGATTTCATTGGCTAAAAGTTTGATTTGAATGGACACCCCGCGTCCGTCATGCCTCCCTCAAGAGAACTTGAGACACGCATAAAAATAAAGCCCCAGAGGGCCAAAATCAGTTTTTTGGGTTTGTAGTCAAGGGAGTGACGGTTTCCAGCCGGGGAACCACGACCGTAGAGACAGAGACGGTCGCCTCCGATAGAGTTCCTGACTAAAGATGTACAGAGACAGAGATAATTGCCACGCCGTTGAGTGCCAATCGTAGAGACAGAGACGGTCGCTTCCGATAGATTTCTGGCTGAAGATGTAAAGAAACAGAAAGAGTCCAGCAGACCGACCGACCGAAAAGAGTTAAAGCCAAACAACGAACCACCCAGTTATTACGCTGTGCTAAGACAGATAAAACGAATTATCGTCGCCGCTATCCACCACGCACAAAGATCAGCCTTCGGCAGTTTCCGTAAAGCTTCGGTGAAAATCTCGAATCAGGGTTAGGGTTAAACTTGAAAACTCCGCTTGGAGTGAACAGACATTACTAAACATTCTCGAATTAATGTTAAGAAGACAAATATCGCTTTTAGACGAAATTTCCGGTCCGTCCTAAAGATAAGTTATTGACTTTTGTTGTATTCTATTTCTTTTTGTTTGTATCTTTATGTTTCTTTTGTTTGTATATAAAGATTTTTTCCGCAACTTATTCAGGCGTCATTCAATTTAATTTTGGTGCCGTTTTCATTAACCCAAATGAGTGCGCACGTCCGGTCTGTTTCAACTTGGTAATGAGACGGTTAGTAGGATTTCAGCGTGACTTCCTTGGGATCAAATTCACAGTGTGGGCGAGGAAGAACACCATTTTAATAGACGACCAGCTATTGTGTCGAAGACATCACGACAAGCGGCTGGAGACCGTCGCCACACTCATAGTTTCTATTAACCCTACAACAACACAACTAAATCCTCTACAGAAAACCAATGCAGTGTATCAATTTACATGGCCGTTCAGATATTTTATCTCTGATACTAATAATAAATTCACTACATATATTAGCTTTACTACAACCAGAGCTCTCCCGTAGATTTACCTGTCACCTTTCTGATAATAGTTCTGTTAAACAACATTTCTTAGAAAAACATAGCCATGTAGGTAATATTAGACATTTATTAGTCGATAGCATCACAATACTCAAATGTACACACAGTAAAAAGAACCTTCAGATACTGGAGGCACATTTCATTAATAATCAAAACCCCACTCAATAAAATCGCATTTCAAACTAGCCACAACATATTAAATTGCATTTAGACATATGGTTCTTTTAACATTTCGGTCTCTCACGTCAGAGAATCGCATTATTAACTTACTACCTGTATCTGCTATTAGGCGACCGTTATCGTGCATAGCAATGTTTTATGTCAACACAACAGAATATCATCTTTCATGGTGAATTTCTATAGGTTAATGTCTCTACAATAACTCTGAAAATGGCTCATATCAGCCAAAAGCTTAGGACAAGCGTAATAAAAATATCCAAATCTTGGACAATTTTGATCTTTATTTTCACTAAAACATTAAAGCTAAAATATGATGTTTAGAACGGCTCATTATTAGACATAATAGAAATTCATTGTCTATTATGTTAAAAAATATATGTTCAAATAATTATC
Organism: Ascarosepion bandense; assembly: GCA_037127315.1. NCBI lineage: Eukaryota > Metazoa > Mollusca > Cephalopoda > Sepiida > Sepiidae > Ascarosepion > Ascarosepion bandense. The sequence goes on along the minus strand of JBBBDQ010001054.1, from coordinate 1,046,769 downwards.
TGCTGCCTCAATACAATATATATATATATATATATATATATATATATATATATATATATATATATATATAATAAACTAGGATTAATTCAAGGATGTTGAATGACAGGGGATAACACATCACCTCAGAAACAAAAAATCCTTTCTGAAACTGGAGAAAAAAATCAGTCTATTTTTCCTTTTTAAATAGAGTTGAAAAGAAATTAAAAAGAAAGAAAAAGAAAAAGAAAAAGATAAAATAAAATAAAATAAAATAAACAAGAAAAGATAAATTGGCATCGTCTGGGTTCGCAAAAAAGGAAAGAAAATTGTAACGTAAAAGGAACAGACGGTGTGTTGAATTGATATTAGGTTAAGCAAAACGGAAAAAAGGTGGGAGGTAAGAGAGATAAAGGAAGGGAGGGGAAAAAGAAAAGAAAGAAAAAAAAATTATATATTACAGACGCTGGACATATTCAAAAACCTAATTTCCCAAAAACGTTGAAGCATTAGAAAAAGGCCTTTGACTTAAAAAGGTATAATTATTTTTAAAGGGAATAAAAAGATATAGGATTTAAAATAATTTTTTTTTAAAAAATTAGGTCATTTAATTTAAACTAAATAAAGATACCGCTAGGTATAAAAAATAATTCATTTACAATTATACATACATATATGTGTACGCACACACACACACACACACACACACACGCACACACACAATTCTTCAATTATGAATATATATATACATACATACACACACATACATTGAATTACATACACACACTTATATACGTATATACACATACATGCGCATACACACACATATATGTACACACATATACAAAAAATCCACACACACAATATATATGTACACACACACACATGTATACATATACACACATACACACACATATATATACATTATACATATGCACACATACACACATACATATAAAAAATAAAAGTTTAATGAATATTATGAAGGGAAATATAAGAAGAGCATTTAAATAGCTAAAAAAAACTTTTTACACACATAAATACATATATACACACATACATACATACATATATACATATATACGAATATACACATACACACACAAACATACACATATACATAAAATTATAAAAAGAAAAATATAAAATTTAAAAATTAAAAATTTAAAAATTAAAATTTAAAAATTTAAAATTTAAAAATTAAGATTTAAAAATTTAAAAATTTAAAATTTAAAATCCGCCCTATGACGGCACTTATTAATGAATTCCTTTCTAAGATTCAAAAGTAAGTCTTGATGAGGATACTTCAAAATCAGGATCTTCTCCAATAGACATAGACGGCACCTATCACGAAAATTGTTAGGGGTACAGGCTGAGCCTATTAGTTTCCAGCTGATTATAGGGTCCTGCCCTTCCTCCTTCATTTTCCAGAATCTACGTGATAGTGCCGTCTGGAATCTTTGGTTAGGGTTCGAAAACGAGTACCTGTGGTTGTAAAGTCTCTGTTTGAAAGGGCCCGCGGACATACCAATATAGGTCCGGTAATTGTCTTTGTTGTTAGATGGAGAAATACGGGCTTCATAAATTATTTGGGTGGATTTACATTTGCCTTGCACCGGGCAGGTATCCACAGAATTACAATTGCATTTATCAACAATTCCAGATTTGACGTCGGTATTATTTAAGTTCATTAAAATATGCCTATTATGGGAATTAATAATATCATCTATATTTGAGGTGCAAGAGTAACTGATTTTTACCAGAAAAGCGGTTTTATTAACAAGTTACCGTATAATAAGCCTGCTAATAACTCAGAATCATCTAAAACTAAAACACCAGAAAATGTAGAAAAAGGAAGATAATTTGGTTTAACCCTCCTTATTGTAAACTAACTAATATCAATATTGGTAAGCATTTTCTCATATTAATCGATAAACATTTTAATAATAATAATCCCTTAAATAAAATTTTCAATAAATTCACCCTAAAAATTAGTTACTCTTGCACCTCAAATATTAAATTTAAAATTTTTCTTTTTATAATTTTTATGTATATGTGTATGTTTGTGTGTGTATGTGTATATTTGTATATATGTGTGTATATATGTATATATGTATGTGTGTATATATGTATTAAGTAGGTAGAAAAAGAAAGGATCGATCAATTTAAAACGAAAAAGAAAATGTGAGTGAGAAATAACCGAAGAGAGGGAAAAGGGTTCAATAAATATAGTAGTAAGTAGCAGAATGCGTGGATATAAAAAGATTAATCAGTCTACTTAACTAATAAAGGATCCAGAATTACTTACGTTGGTATTTGATGATGCTGTAGAATATTCCGATGTACTTTTCGTTGTATGTAAATCCAGGTACGCTGGTTTTAGTCTATCTATGGAGACAGTGTCTTTTTTCATTTTGCTACAATTGTGAACTATTTGGGCTTTTTGTCAACTACTTGAAAAGGTGTGCAATTTTACTTTGTGTGTTTTAATTAGTTGATGGATGATGTAGGATTTAATATGCTTTTTTAATATATGGAGAAATGCAAAGTATGATATATACAAATCAAGTTATTCATAAACGGTGAGAGTCTGTAAATGATCCATGTCAGGATGTTTCTAGATATGAGCCACGTCGACATCTTCAGTTCGAGATGGGGATACATTTTATTAACGTTGGTTATTATTGCCGAAAGTGTATTGCCCCAAAACCTACATAATTCGAGTGTTATGCTATGATAAAGTTATGCTATAATAAAGAAAATATATTTGCATAATGCGAAGTGTTTTTTTCTGAAATTTCAAAAAACCTTTTCATTCTTTCTTCACGCGTGTTTAACGCGTTAAAGGCTTAATGATTTGACCCATGCATGTACTGCTATCCTGGGTAATGAAAGCGAATTTAAATGGCAGTGTAGCCATTTTTATGTGATCAATTCTTTACGTCGTAATAAATTTTTGATGATGACAAATCGATGTCAGAGTGGTCTCTATCGATTACAATAATTATATGACGAAGATGATAGTAATTTTTAGGTGAAAAGTATAGATTTATAAGATGGCGACTAGATGAAGCATCACGATATGACTAAGTCAAGTTGAACTTTTAAACTCGTTTATTGAATTTGATAAAGATTAACGTTTTTCCAGTGTACATTTTAAAATAATCAAGTTGGTGGGTTCCTATAACAAAGATTGTATTTTGTACACTACACTCATAAACATAATGTTCCTTTGCATCGGATTTTATCTATGATATTGTTGCTGCCTGTACGAGAATGTTATACGAGTAGCTCATTTACTTGCGCTAACTAAGGGTACTTTGTTAGCATGCTTGTTTCACAAGATAATAAAATAGTTTAAAATTATTATAAACTCATTATAAACTCATGCTCCTGACCTGTTTAATTTAAACGCATGCCCCTGACCAAAGCCATTTGTCTGAAATTCTTCCACGTATTATTGGAGCCTTCTTTATGGCGGTCATAGTGTCTGTGAAATTTAGCTTAAATAAATTCGTGTACAGATAAATAGACAAGACAGCGATGAATAATACTTGATGGCAGACAATGGCAAATATATCTTTTACGAGCAAGATTTACTTGTTCATATTGAAGAACCCAGACATTATAGGATATTATTATTAGATATGACACCTTTCTGTTGGGAAAACGGTGTTGAAGTTAGGATTTTTCATCAAGCTCTTAATGCATTGCACCCTGCGTTGCATTTCATATGTGTAAATGTGAACAATAGTATACTTCCTTTCCTCGATGTCATGGTACACAGATCAAATTCAACATTCTGGAATCTAAACGTTTATACCCGGTGGAATTTTTTCTCTTCTAAAAAGCTCAAAATCAATATGGTTATTTGGAAATTGAATTTATTAGAAAAGTTTTTAGCTGGAATAGTCATCTTTAGATATTGTGTTCTCCGACATTGGAGAAAAATGCGAGTAACTGGCAAAACTAGGCCAATTTATCTCCTGAAATGCCCCGTCTATTTGTGCTTACCATTGAATATGGAGTTGAAGAGAAAATTGCTTAGCCATTTTCAGTTGATGCAAGATAACACGTTCCTTAAATCCACTGACGTATATTGAAATCGACCCAGAATGTTTTCTGTCTACCTATGTTCTGTTATTTATAAATTCAGATGTTAGTATGATGCCTACTCTGTCGGTAATAACGTCACAGTGTGATTCGCGGATAAGCCAACAAGTACCAGCCAACATAAAGTATATAATTTATTTAGGTGAGTTAATTTATCAGGTTCAGCGATAAGGGAACATTTTATGAAAAACCAGTAGTGTGCACGGTCTTATAGCCTAAACATGTTCTCGGCATTGATTTTCTCAGGGCTATTACTAATCATCACTTGTAAGCTTTAGAATAATTCCGACAAATCATCTCTCTGTAATCCAAAAGCGTGATTGTTGGGCTTAAAGCTAAGACATACATTTTATGCAAAAAAAAATTCTGGTGTTTTATATTTTTCAATCTATGAAAATTTTTTTCCTCGATTTTTCATCTGATGAGAGAGATGTCGGTTTAGCTACATTTTAATGGTTATTGTAATTGTGGTACAGTGGATATCGACTTAGAACAAGAAACCGAAGAGCCGAGTTCGAATTCCTATTGAATTCGTTGCAGTCACGTAAATACGCTTAGGAAAAGTATTAATCCATTTCTTATTTCTCCAGCTATGGGTTAAATAACAGGATAGTTTGGGTTCTATAACCTTGGTTGGCAACCAGTCTACCACAGAAAGTAATGAAATCCTACTGCAGGAAAATCTTCTGTCCAGTCAGTCATGTCTCGAAAGAGACATGACTGACTGGACAGAAGATCATTCAATTGACTGACTATATTTCGATTTTTTCAATATACAGTGTAACCAATAAACGATGATACATTGTTTTTGTTCTATTTCTTTGTTATAGAAAGGTATAGGTAATATCCCATTTTAGTCTTAAAATAAAATAGAGTATAATAAATGGTAATGATAATATTAGCTGTTTCCTTATGAGGAAAAACTGGGTTTTCATTCACTTTGATTCGAAATCAACTAAGCAGTCTTTATGTTTCGGAGAGAAATACATCCTTGGCAAATCTAGACTTTGCTATTCGATTAAGCGCTAATGTAAAATTCAAAAGTTAAAAGTCATGTCAGTTTTCTTATTTAACCCTCTAGGGCCATTCGTATCATATTTGATACAGTATTTCCCTATAAGGAAACATTTGGTATTTCCCTATAAGGAAACATTTGGTATTCATTGACTGAGCAGTCAGTACTGCTTTCATTTGAAATTTATAAAATATTTCTCTTAAAAAATGTTTCAGGAAAATATTTCTTTCAAGGCTTGTTTTCATACTGTATCAAATATGATACGAATGGCCCTAGAGGGTTAAATTAAAACTAGATTCATTCATTACGGTTTTGGGGACCCGAGAGGTTTACGTTCTAACATAATTATACTCGAAAGTATAATTTCACAAAATATTGCTTCATTAGATTGATCTCAAGTTATTAATCTGACATTTAAAAGCTTATTGAATTTTAATTATTTCAGATCTCAGGACAATTAGAACAAGAACTTTATGACTTTAAAATATTACTTCTCATATCATATTGAAATTGTTGTTTTGTTTATTTTTTAGTTTATTTTAGTTTTGCTGTTGCAGCTAGATTTTTTTAGGGATTAGTTTATGGTACAAAATAGTTGCATATTTCTAGATATTTCAATAATAGACTTCGAAATTATTGTAGAATCAAAAGAAACCGGGAGAAACAAGTTGAATCAAAGTCAATCAAAAAGTAGAGAACAGAAAATGAAATTATTCTATAATTTTAAAGCAATGTAGTTTTTTATCACATTTATATATTATTAGATCGATAAAAGCAAACATATTTAAAAGCTATTCATACAAAAAAGAAACTATGCATATGAAAAAAGAGGTGGTAACAAAAATAAATATTGCCGTAAAATGCTAATATCGAAATATAACGATTAGAAAAGCTGAACCGCTTCGTCGGTTTCACTGTGTGTCAATGTATGATCAAATTTTTAAACTTTTCATTCATCAAAAAAGATAATGCAATCCCGATAATTTTTCATTTTTCTATTTCAGATGTTTGTATTTTCTGTCTAAATCTAGTTGATATCTTGACAAAGAACCATTCACTCTACAATATGCACGATTATTGAATAAACCCAATAGCTTTTCATACAGCATGATAGTTGAAGAGATTTTATGTAGAAATAGAAGATTAAATCTCAATAAGCACTTCGTTCTGGTTTGTACCAGTTTTAAGCAACTTACTTTTATATTTCAGGTTGGAATTGGATTTCTTCTATGAACAGATAGATAATATCGAAGTATGTGTACTGCCATGTCGCGCATGGATAGGTTTCCTTTTATGTATTTCTGGTAAACAACCCAGAGACCACATTATGATCTGATATCAGTCACGCTCTGGCTAGTTTGACTTCTCACTGAAAAAAGATAGTTGATTATTTTACAGCAAGACCACATTACCTACTAATCGGGCTCCCGGAATTATACCAAAAGAAGTAAACAAATATTTAAATCAAATTCTTTCCAAACATTAAATATGGGAATTAAAAGAAATCGTAATCTTGGGTTTTTCTCATGTCTTTCATAAATTTACTTCCAAGCATTAACCTCAATTACATTTTTTTTATCTCTTATTGTATGGCATCTTATTTGATGTGAAATACTTGTTGTCTATTAGAGTCTCTGCTTGGGACTTACGAACAACTCCTACTCCGCAAATTATTCGTAATGAATAATAATAATAATAATAATAATAATAATAATAATAATTATTATTATTATTATTGTTAAAAACCAAAACGAAAAACTTGCTTATTAATTGATATGGCATGTTCAGCGGATTGTAACATAGCAACCAAGGAATTTGAAAAAATGTCAAAATATAAAGACCTGAAAATTGAAATAGAAAAAATGTAGAAATTGAAAACAAGAATCGTACCAGTAATAGTGAGTGCACTTGGAATGCTAAAAATGGAACAAAACAACACATTGAAAGAATCCCTTGAAACCCCAGCTTAAGAGATATACTAAAATTATCTTGTTAAGTACAGTCCACACACTAAGAAGAACTTTGTCTATGTAACACTAGGAATGTTAGGGGAGAGAGAAAAAAAACATGAAATGGAGCAATAACAACATACCGCGACCTGCCTTAGGTCTTCCTGCAGACTTAGTAGGTAGTGCGATCATAGCAGAAATTGATTTATAATGAAAAATGATATAATAATAATAATAATAATAATAATAATAATAATAATAATAATAATAAATTATGAGTGATAAGTTGATTTATTAATTATTCTACGTGATGGTCTAAACGATACAAGAATAATATTATTGTTGGCCTTAAATCACCGTTAAATAGATAAACTGATAAAAACTGTTCTAAAAACACAAAATGAAGACATAAAGAACATTTTCTAGTAGGTAAATAATAAATCAAGGAAACTAGATATAATAATAAACCAAATTTATTTTTGTCGAAAACTATGTAATTCAAACATCTTTTGATCTCAAAGCAAAAATCACGTCGCTTAGCTTTAGAATGAATCATTGATTATTTCCAGTATTATTTCAACATATATTATTATGATTTTTGTTGCTAAGGTGTTTCCATACGTTATGTGGCAACGACAGCAATTAAAAAATTTTAAGTATTTGCGCCAGACTCTTTAGCGTTTTTCTGGTGGTAATATTATCCGACTTGATATATTATGGACAAGTAAGAAGAATAACAAACACTACGCCATATAAAAGCTATTTGTAGAAATGGATTTTAAACAGAGAATTGATATTTGGAAAATGGTGTATTGATGGCAGGGAACATACTTCTGTTTGATTATTCATTTGATCAAATCGATTTTGCAGCTAAGTCTAGGTATCTCTTTACTGATCATACAACAAAGAATAAACAAGCAGAAAGGATGGACATGACAAATATCTATCAGGTGGGATTCTCCACTCGGTATTTGTCTAATGCAGAAAGAATTTTACTAAGACTATTAACAAATACAGAGTAATTGAAACGGCAAACCGGTTCATTTGTTAGATTCTGAGAAAACTGAATTGATTTTCTGGTCGGAATCAATACAAATCTTCAATGCATTTCTTAGGAAATCATAATATGAGTCATAAGTTTCGTCGCATAGGGTTGCTGATATAAATAATTAGCGTAAAGAGTTGATGTAATTAATAATATTGACTTGAATTAGCAGCTTTCATTTAAATATTTAAGATTAGGTTCTTTTAGACAATTTATATAAATTAAGACCTGATGTAAGAGAATTCAAAGAAAACATAATTATCAATTATTTTATTATTAAATCGAGCAAATATCATAGGAATCACTACTTCCAGCTTTATTGTATCCCCTCGTTTGATTATAATAGGTGCCTTTTTGTATCTACTCGTAATAAATGCAAGCGGATACAAATGATGCTAAGCTGCTGTTTGCTGATAGGATGCAGCAGCGTATAGGAGCCTGCAAGATCGGCTCCAAAGACTACTGGCGGCTCGGTAAAAGCGTGTTAAACAAAAGCAAACTCTCTATCCCTCCTTTAATCAATAATTTTAAGGTACACACAGCCACAGCGCACAAGGACGAGTGCTTTGCTTGTAGATTCTTTTTCAACTTCTCATTTGACTCGTCAGTAGTATCCGGACCGGACCTCTCACCTAGAACTGAGGCTCAACTGAGTGACGTATACATAATCCCCTCGTTGGTTTCTAACATAATTTTAAAGCTTGACCCCGATAAGGCAAACGATGGTAATGGAATCTCAGTTATCGTCTTGAAGAAATGTGCACTTGAATTCTCCTCTGTCTTTTCCATACTTTTCCATTACAACTAGTGATTCTCTGCTTTCCTGCACGCTAGAAGTCCTCTGTGCTTTCTGTTTTTAAGAACCCTGAAGAAGACTCCACTAATTATCGCCCTATCAGCTTCCTACCGATTTTGGCAAAGTGTTCGAGGCTATTTATCAATGCTGAAGTGGTTCAACATCTCACAACTCACAACCTATTCTCCGACAAACATTACGATCTCCGCTTCGCCAGGTCTACCACTAATATGCTAATGACAATCCCCGAATACCAGGCTCTCGATAAGAACGGAGAAGCTAGAGCTGTTGTGTTGGATATTTTCAAATTATTTGAGAGAATATGGTACGGTAGCTTTCTGGGCAAGCTACAGAGCTATGGTATAACAAGACGCTCGATTAATTTATGCAATAGCTCAGTTCCTATCAAATCGTGTAATGAAGGTCATATTGAACTTTCATGTTCCAGATTCTATCACACAAAAACGGGGTCCCTCAAGACTCTATCATACATAATACGCTTTTTCTAATCTTCATTAACGATCTCGCTTATGTAACCAGATCCTAAGTAGTCATCTACGCTGAGGACAACACCATTTATTCGCGTCTCAATAAATTTACCGAGACTGACAAAGCAAACTTCCCGACAGATTTTGAAAAGACATCCAATATGTGGTGGACTGGGGTAGGAAATGGCTCGTAAATTTGAATGTTTTCAAAACAAAGCTGCTATTCTTTAACTACCATAGACAATCTCTTTTACACACACGCATCAATTACGCTAGTATCCGTGAAAGCAATGCACTGTACTTCATCACCTCACTCTCTCAGCCAATCTCAAATGGAACGACCACATTGAATTAATCGGCATATTACTGCTAAAAAGGCCGTGTTACTACCCGCCCGTGCATTGAATGCTGTTGTCCCATCTGGTCGGGAGCACCTGCTATTCATCAAAGGGTTCTTAACAAAATCCAAAGGGGAATCTACAATGTAATCCGAATCTGACCTAGCAGCTCGACTCCAGTTACTTTCTCACTGATGAAATATGGCATCCCTCTGTCTCTTCTACAAATGTTTACACGGCTCCTGTTCCGACGAACTCTGGTACCTCCTCGACACGAGCTACTAGACTGGCAACTAAATCCCATTCTTTTAAAGCTAAAACAACCAAATGTAGCCACCGCCTCTGCTCCAATAGATTCTTTTCTCTCACTTTCCGCGTGTGGAACTCCCTTCCGTATACTTGCTTCCTTCAAAATTAAAATCTTCAAGAATTTAAATACAACGTTAGTTGCCATCTTTTATCTCCTTGTTTTCCATCCTTTCAACGACAACTTCTGGATCGTTTTCTTCTTTTCCACTCTACTTTCAAGTAACTCACTTATCACCAGTATTCACATCGTTCTCTTATTCATTCTCCGACACTCCCTGTAACCTGTTCCTCTTTTTCATTGTTCTCCTCTCATTTAGCCCTTGCGCACCAGTGGCAGTAATGCCTCTCTTGGAGTGAAATGATTATGAAAAAATAGTTAAAAGGATGCTATTTGTTCTTAAATGACACAGCTACTTACTGTTGTTGTAATCGTCTGATCTGTTTGATAAAGTCAAACAGGCAGCTGATCAAAAATGACCTGGTGCAAGAAATGGCATGTAATTTTAACGCATCCAAAACGAAAATGCACTATTTTACTCGCGTGTGTACTCTTTTTATCTTTCATCCGCATGGCTGATTCTAGCATCCAGTACAGTGACTCACTGCGCCATCCCAGACTATTGTTTTCCCTTGTCATCAATTGCAAAGATTATAGTGAATCAATTGTTATCTCTGGAGCTAGGAACATTGGTTTACTGTGCTAGACAATTGTTTCTTGCCAGAATTTATCTTACATATTTATAAGTCTACCATTCGTCCTTGCTTTAATGTTACTGCTACTTTCATGAGCTGGCATTTCTGTTTCGATTATTCTTCCACCGTAAGTTATTTTCCTTCTATCCTTTCGATAAATACTTTCATTGTAATTATTCTAGTTAACTTTACTCTACGGTACCTAGAAATTATGAATTTAAGCGCAGTAATAGATTGACAGGGATGTACGTTGTGGTGAACTGAATAACAGCTTAAAACGAGAAATCGAGAGCTGAGTGCAAATTCCAGTCGAATTCATTGCATTCATTTACGCGCAAATGCCCTTGGGAAAGGTATTAATCTATTGATTCTCCCTCCAGCTATGGGTTAAATAGTAGTACAAATTGTGTTGGTAACCAGTCTCCTGCAGAAAGTAATGTTAACCTATTTCAGGGAAAATCTTCTGCTCAGTCAGTCATGTCTCTTTCGAGACCTGATCGCCCAAGCGTGTATCACGCATGGCACTTAACTCACTAACTGACTGACTGACTAGATTGATGACCCATCTGGTAATTGTACAGATGCAATGACTTTATATAACAGCATGTTCTAAGCTAACAGTTACTTCTGTCTCATTACTCACTTGTGAAACTCTCTTCCGGCTTCTTGCGTCCGTTTCTACGATTATTTTTAATCTGTCAATCTGTATCTACTGTCTACTTAATTCATGTTCTTTTCTTGTTCTGTCACTGTAATAGTCATTCTCGTATTTTGTAACACTGAGTAATCATTTTGCGTCTTAGTGGCTTTATTGTCTTGGTTAGGATGAAATTATAACAAAACCATCATTGTTTCTGTTGCTTCTTGCTGGTATTTGTTTTGGTTATCTTAACTTTGATAACACTATAGGGGATTTCGAGTACTTCGTTAAGCCACCAAAAGTAACTTTCTGATGGTAGTGACTTTTAGTATGCCAAACATTACAAACCTGCAATTATCATTTTATTTTCTATTGTTCCAGGTTTTCTTTGAAGGAATTATGTTTATTAAGAAGATTTGGTGTACTCGATGTCAATATTCTCTCTTAAATTCATTTATACTTGCTGATGTTCAGATTTCTCATCTGACCAGCTACCCTTGTTGCGGCATGTTGGATTAGAAGAACTCGTCATTTTGTCTCTCTTTTGACGTAATCAATAGCACAGTTGCTCTCCGTTACTTTTGGAGAATAGTAGAGATAGACTTAAACGGATTCCATTTTTTGTCATTTAACGATGCTTCCGGACTGTGTCGCGATAAGAAACTGACAATATTATCTTATCTGTTTCTTTCTCGACGCTTCATTTCTACACTAATTTAACCTCCAATAGATTGTCGCGTGTTTTACTAATTCTGGAATTCTCTTAGCGTCATGACTGTGCGTACTTTTCCTGCCTTAAAATATCAACAAATGATCATAGTGATAGCTGCAATGAGTCATTCTTATTATATGGCGCAGAATTTCTGATAGTTTTTGTTAGGCCCACACGAACTGTCCAAATCCACCCCGTGAAACACAGAGAAACTATTGAAGATACTGTGATTGCTTCTCCCCGAACAGAAGAATGTAATACTACAATGGGCAATACAGTGAGTGAATTCCCTGGAACTCTCGACCAGATAAAACAAGAAGCTGTAAACCAAAATTCTTGAAAAGGACTAATAGATGTTTTTCTTAATGCGACGAAGTACTTTTATATAGTGAGCGAGTCGTCATTCTCACAACATTACAAAGAAGAATTCTGAAATATTTCTATGCGAGCCATCCAGGGATTACAAGGATGAAAAGCCTTATGCGCAGCTATGTATACCGGCCAAACATAGATAAGTATATCGAAAATATGGTAAAACCCTGTAAAGGCTGTGCCTTGGTAGCGAATGCACACCCAATTAAATACAGACCTTAGCCTGAAGCAGACCGACCATGGTCTCGAATTGATGTAGATTTTGCATGTCCGCTGGACGGGTTTTACTTTCTTTTATTAGTAGATAGTTTTTTCTATGTGGCTTGACGTTCTTAGATAGAGAAATACCACTACAGAGGTGACAATAAACTTCCTACACGAACCGTTTGCCAGATTTGGGGTAGTCAATTTTTTAGTGTCATTTAATGGAACACAATTTACGTCCGGCGAATTTAAGGATTTTTGTAAGACCTTCCAGATACGATTGCTCCATACCATATCACCCCAGGTCCAATGAACAGGATGATTTGTTGTCAAGATAAAAAAACTCTCAGAAGAAAGCTAAGGGCACGCCCATAGAAAAAAACCTACAACATGTTCTTCAAGTGTATAGAATAACGGCCAGATACCACATACCATCATCATTACCCCCAGTTGAGGTAATGTTTGCGCGTAAAATGAGGTCTGTGTTCGAAAGCTACTTCCCAAAAAAACACGGACAAATACGGTACCTATGAAACGCTACCAACCCGGAGAGAATATGTTTTTCAGGATGTACTGAAATAACAAATGTTTCTGAGAAATGGGTACAAAAGAATAGGAAATATTGTTTATATAATTAAAGGTCCCCAGTTCACTCATAAAAGAGATTTAAATCAGATCAGAAAACTCCTGTAGGACAATGCTGACAGCGGCCCTCCTGAAGAAAAGGTAATGATGTCATATATGATACTTTTGACATACCAATACCGCAAGCAGTCCCAGGATAGCGCTGTGTGAAAGGAAAACAAAAACGACGGATTTTCTCGTCATGAATCCAAAAAGAAAAATATTAAGACTCCTGCAGAGTTAATACTTAGGAGGTGAGTGTTATGCTGACTTACTCATATGACACATTAAATTCTTTCGAAATATATATAAATAGCAGTTCTGTTTTTTTTAAGGCGGAGAGGGAGAGAGTGGAATCTATTCCCGCATAACTCTGACAGCCAGGCTAATAATCGTTCATAAGTAAATGTTTGTACTACAGGCTTTGTAACATATTTATGGTTTGATTGCTTTCGATTCAGCCTCCTTAGGAAATTATCTAATGCTTAGCCCTCCTCATTGATTTGAGCCCACACCACCTGGTTCGATTGTTTTAATGCTTGTCTTCATTTCTTCGAGGATAATTTCTCCAACCAGTTGAATTCCAACTCTGACCTTTAAACATACCCAAAAAATTGAAGCATCACCGCAAATGCCTTCCTCTGTAAACTCTGACGTCAACCTCAATAGAGAAATGTTTATTCTGCTACTCTGCGTCTGAAAATGTTTCCATTAGGTTTTTATACGTCACTTCTTTTCGAATTTGAGCAGCATAAATATTGTTTTATCTGAAATTGTTAGTTCGACGTGCTCACAAAGTAAATGTATTTTCTACACAGGATTTTCTTGGTGGAATGACTTTCAGTAGAAATATTGAAATTCCACTTAAAGGTTTCCAATGTTTCTGATTGACAAAGAACAGATAACCGAAGACAATAAGAAATCAATAGAATCTTCATTCTGTTCTAGGATGAAGATTCTATTGATTTCCTATCGTCATTCTGTGTCTTCTGTAAAAAGCGCTTTGAGTCAGCTTTAATCTAGGCCTCAAAATATAATTTTGCTCTCATTCTAAAGGATATAGAATTTATTTTTAATATTTCTTCTGGCATGATCTTCTAAAAGATTGTTATCTATGTAATATTAACAATGTTCCTTGGTGGCTGAGATACGTTTTATTTACCAGATCAATTTTAGAGTCTATATATAAAAAAGTAAGAGGTTGAATGAGCGTTTTTCAACGAAAGATGGCTAACTGGCTCTTTTATGTAGAAATCTGGAGCAGCAAAACCAACTTTCTTCGTTCGACTCTTAATAATTTAAACAATGATTTGTAAATACATGCTCACACACACACAAACACACACACACACACACACACACATATATATATATATAAAGATATATATATATATATATATATATATATATATATATATATTGAGATGAACAGAATATTGTCTGAATTACGCAAAAAAAAATGAAGATAATAGACAACTCATTTTAACTGATATATTTATCAAAATATTACAAAAAATATCTTGAAATACTAAAGAGTAAATTCATTCAATAAAATCGACACTGAATTCAACCACGGCCCCAAGACGTCTTCTGAATCTCCTGCATTTCCTCCTGACTGTCTCCGTAATTAAATTGGTGAATGCTGGCATAATTATTGCATTCAGTTAATCTTTGGTGTTAAAAAGAGTTCTTTGGTCTGTCGCGCAACTGCACCCCACACATGATAATCAAGGGGATTGCAGTCTGGGTAGTCAGGTGGACAGATGTAAAGAGTGATATGATAGCAGAAACTTTCTGACAGCCATGACTGGGGTTTACTGTTTGTATGGCATGGTGCAGAGTTCTGTTGCCTGACACAAGGTCTTCCAGTAGCCACCTTACAGACGATGCCTAACTAACCCTACTATACTTAATACCATATTTAAAAACAAACAACGCACATGCAGGAAATTAAAAATATAAACTGACAACAATTTACATCTCGTATATAATGAAACAAGACTATTTCAGATTAAAGAATTTCCTCCTCTAGTGCTGGCCAAACGAAGATTTTCACCATCTTCCTTTTTAATGCTTTAATTTTAAAAGAATATTGAATGTAAAACACATTTTCTCTATTCGATTTGTATATTTCTTTTGAAATAGATTATTTAATGTCAGTTTTGATGTATTTTTACTTTTTACGAGTCCATTACTCAACCGATACTAAATTGTGGCGAAATCTACTGTTGATGTCGAATATAGATATTGGCGTGCTTATTATTTGTGTAACTATGAAACGTGAGATAGTTGATATCTTGTAAGAGAAAGTCTTCATTGTTGTTTAATTAAAATACTATTTTTGTTAGTTTCACGCAATTGCTTCTAAATGACTGCTTTAATGTAACAGGACATCCAACGAAAAATTTTGAAGGTGAATATGCATTTAGAAATTTTTTTGACTTCACAAGTGTTTCTTCTTAATCAGATATGATCAGATTAATGACTTCATGTGTTTTAATTGATTTGTAGTGCAGTGGATATCGGCTCGGAATGAGAAATCGGAGAGTCGAGTTCGAATTCCAATTGAATTCATTGCATTCACTTACGCGCAAATACCCTTGAGAAAGGTATTATTCCGTCCCTTCCCTCCAGCTATGGTTTAAATAACAGGACAGATTGGGTACTATATCCTTGGTTGGCAACAAGTCTACAACAGAAAAAAATGGCAACTTACTACGGGAAAATTTTCTGCACGGTTAGTCATGTCTGTTTTGAGACATGATCGCCCAAGTATGTATCACGTATAGCACTTAACTGACTGATTCTTTGACCATAAGTCCCATGTATTTTCAAAAAGCTGTCATCCTCTTGGTATTCTTTAAGACCTCATTTCCATACATAGTTTCTCCGATCGTTTATACTGTACTCGTTATACTCCGATGTCGTTATATAAAGTGTCAGACTAGTCTTTTCTTGTGTTGTGTTTCGATTGTTTCAAGATAAATTACGTTATTTTCGTGATGTGCTGTGATAATGTCCTCTAACCAAGGTAAGGTCGATTAGCATCGAGAGAAAACAGCGATAGGTGCCATATTATATTATGCTGGTTTGACATAGGTACAGACAAAAAGGCACCCGTATAAGCTTGATTTCACGTATTTGGTAACTGAAGTCAAGAGCACGCACGCACGCACGCACGCACACACTCTCTCTCTCTTTTTCTCTCACTCACACACGCAAACACACGCAAACAATCACACACAAACAAACACGTAAACGACGAATCTCTCGTTCTCTAGAAATTTACGTTTCCTGGCCTGCTTTTGAAATAGTAGTCTGTTAGTCGACAGAATAATTGCGAGGGAACTTATTTTTCTCTTCAAAGTGTTTTAACTACAGTACACCACATTATTCGCCTACAGTTCCTTTGTTGGTTGTATTTATATCCCTAGAAGTTAATCCTAGAAGGCTTTCAAACCTTCTGAAGCATCTCTTACAAAAAGATATTACATATAATCCAGACAACTCCAGCAACAACTGTATTTTCTCTAGATTTTAGAAAAAATTCAGTCCCTCGTAATGCTGCACAAGTTTTGTTATAGTAGAAACAAGGAAGGATTTTTATTCTGTTTATAAAGTCAAGAAAGAAAGGAAAACTGTTATTATATCATACAGTCAAAAAGTACCGCAAAGCAAACATTCAGATTTTATAATAGATACTTCGTAACTGTTTCATTTTATGAGAGGATATATTTTATACAAAGAGATTTTCATTAACTGTTGCTTTTGTTTGCATTTTAATTAGCCGTTGCTGAAATACTTTAGTAAACATGTCGCCGCTTAAAGCCTTGTTGAATCGCAACTTTTATAAACAATTCACTTTCCTTTCTGTTAAATCCAAGTTTTGAGATCATTGTAAGCCAATGTTTCTGCATTATATAGAAATAAACAGAAAGTGTGTATTGCGAAAACAGAGAAACATCTGCCATTCTTCATTGCGTCTCAGTGTAAGCGATCCGTTTATTTCGATAATTATTTACTAAGCTAAAGTTATTATAATGTAAAACAGTGTGCACACCAAGTAATAATGACTGATCTAGTTATGTAATGACCTACTATATAAACTATTCTCTATGGAGAAATACTAGATCTTTTAAGAAGCTAAACACATATAGAGCAAAATAAAATATTGGAGACTGTATTTATATTCTAATTCAGAACAAAAGAATGGGAACCTTTTAATTACAATCTGGTAAACTCGCTACATTTTGTGGTTTGTGAGGATTAATTCATTTTCGGGCAGAGTGACAGAAAGTCTTTCAAATTTGTTTGCTTGCCACTCAACACTGTGTGAAATGTAGAGCTGTTATAAATATTCCCCGAGGTGTCATTGTCTTTCGATTGTGAAAACATTATTAAAAGATCAATATCGGCTGAAAACTTCAATCGATCGATACAACCAATAATTGATAATCTAGCACGACACACTGATGTAGGTGTTTAAAGTCCAATAAAACAGCAACTTTATAAAGGCTGACTCAATCTGTATTAAGTGGTGAAAAAGCGCGTTTTTAGTTAAATGAACAAAAAACAAAACAAAAAAAAACAAAATTCCTTTGAATATATTCTCCTTGCCTTTCCAAATATCTTCCTAACTACGTATATTTAACAAACAATTAACAGCATGAAATTATTATCAAGATATATGTATAACATCTAAACAAATTTAAAAGTAGTTTCGAAAATTCTGTCCAGTAAAATCAGGCAAAATGAAAGTTATCGCGATTGTAATGTAATAGTTCATAAAGACACGCTAATTAACATACTGACATTGATGTGCGCGAACAGAATTTCGGAAAACAAACTATTCTGCCAAAAATGATTTTTTGCTTTTATGATCTACCTTATAAATCAATGGTTGGTCCTTGAATCAAAGTAAAATGCCAAAATATCAAAAACTATATTTGAATAACTTCACATGAGATGACAGATGATTTATAATATGATTAATTGTTGTATTTATTAGCAATATATCTAAAAATTCACATCAGTTATTTTGCATTCCTATAAAGGCACACACATTTAAAGCATAAGAAGTCAAATAGTTGAATTTTATTTCATTAACCAGTTATTTGTTTCTTCATTGCTTGGTTATGAATCCACAGACGTTATTTGTGTTTTCGGCTTTGTAATCTAGAAAAGTTTGTCTCAGAAGGAAACAGAAATGTCAGTTATCAGTCAAACTACATCGAAAAAATCCTTTTAACTGTTTTCGAATAAAAAAATATCCGAATAGATGTCTGTTTGAAAAACATAGATAATAATCGATATCATATGCACAGCGTAAACCAAATTAAATACAGGAAAAGACGTAAACATCATCAACGTTAGATTTACGCACAAAATAAAAAAAATATTTTACGAATTGCGCGATGTCTTAATTTTATGACTTCGAAACAACCATGTTTTAACAAAAATGCTATTTGACGAAACAGAAATTGTAATGAGATATTTTTTAAATTTTATCTTTCGACTGAGCCATACGATGGCGTTTCTGGCATCGAGTTATGTTGAAAAACTGAAAACTACTTTTATCTTGAGCTGTTTTTAGAGTTTCTTTTTCTTTTTAAATAACAGGAATCCGAATCTCGAGTGTTAATATGTTGGGAAGTCACCCCTTTTCACACACTCTATGGACTCTTCCATGATATACAAATAATCATTCCTACAGAGAAAGGGTTGTTGTCGTTAGAGTTGCTGAGACTCTTCAACTCTAACACTGTCAGCGATCTGCCTTCGAGTAGAGGGCGCTCTCTGCTTCCGAGCAGAGAGCAATAACCCAGTCGTGGTTCCGCCGAAGGGTAGGAGTACGACTGGGGAAAAATAAACAGGTATTTTTTGGCCGGGCCATATAGCCCGGAAATCCCAGTCATAACTGACCATGTGTCACATGTTGCCCTTACTGGGAGGGACAACTAAATATTGTTGTTAGAGTTCATGTTTGTCAGAAAGAATATAGGCTATTACTCGAACTTACTTCTTGTATATATTTGACTTCTACTAACAAGTATTCCTGAATATACTGTCTACAGGTTGTATATCTTTTCTTCAATATACTTACATTTTTCCTCTCTTATCTGTTTTTGTTATTATTATATTATGTGGTTTTCTAAACAAGAATCCATAACATAATATTTTGTTGTAGAATTACAAGCAAATAGCCAGGCATGTTTCAATTAATTTTGTTACGGTAAACGATACTAGTTGTGTTTTAACAGAAAATGAGGCATTTAAGTTCAAATACGCATTAGAATAGGAAATTATGCGCTTCCAAAGCTAAGTAAATATTAAGAGACATTTTCGTGTCAAAAAAAGGAAAGAGCATTTAACTGCGATATCAGTCCGTCTTATATGAAGTGGATACTTGAGTCAACAGAGTTGTTATAATGAAGTAAGAATTTTTCGAGAATTAGACATTCTCAAGACATATTAAATACATAGGAAGAGATAAAAACAGTAAGTAATCTACCTAACAAGATTTTGCAAATGGATAGCAGAATAGGGAGATTTTTACTATAATTTTCGCCTTCTACAAGGCCCAAGATTAACACGAGGTAGGTTACACAGTATGAAGATAATTTATGTAGATATATGAGGGAGATAAGAGTTAAACATAGTCTTAAATGAGTTAAGATTGTAGTCATCGGTGGAATCGGTTATACAAAGCAGTGGTTTGTGTTGAGAAGCTTCTCGAATGGAACTTACATCTTGCCAAGGATATACGAAGGGAATGAATATAGTTAGCTACAACGTTCGTGCTATCTTAGCCCTGAAGGCTAGAACGGGTGGAAATGAGCAAAATAGTTCGTGTGAACAGCTTCCCTGGAAATAGGAGTAGAGAGAAGCTTGCGGAGTTTGGTTTGTGAGAAAACTATTGTAGGGTGAAAAAAATTAATTACTGACAAGAACGTGAAGACACTTTTCAACTTTATTTTGACTGAAAATTGAAAACTTGATAGTTTCTAACCAAATATTGCAGCAATATTCTCATTCCAGCCTGATCTGACTCTTAAAGGTAGAGGATATCTGAAAGAGTCATGTACTTACTGGGAACCGACTATTTTTCCAGCATTTTTAGTGGTGAGCAGTAAGTACGAATTCCACTTGAGTTAGAATCGAGTTTAATTCTTAATAAGCGCTCAGTAAAAGACACACTTTTCTGACTGAACATCTATTCATCGTGATGGGCTAATATTCAGCGTCCGCTCGGTGATAATGAAACGTCACTACTTCAGTTTTGGGATGGACTGAATAGCGCTTCACTGATTCTTTGAATAATGGCAGGATATCAGCAGAGGAAAGGATACATGCGTTTTTAAGAATTACAAACGGGAGGATGTTACGGAAAAGTTCTGAAGAGACGCAACATATAGAAAAAGAATACAAATCCATAATACTCGTTGCAATAAAATACATTCTGTAAGACTTCTACTGATACTATTGTATTCCAAAATCAAATTGAGTCAAAATTGTCTTTGTTTATGTTCAGTGCTCCAAATAAAATGAAGCTATTAGAATCTAGGTTATCTAAGTTACATAAATATCAAACATTGGTTATTAATAAATAGAAATTTTAAGTATAATAGTCGATTTCAGACCTTGTAAAAAGAAATATTAGATCAAAACATAACTAAAATGTTTTATATTTTAGACATCATAGATTAGTATATGAGAAAAAGGCTATAAAAAGATTAGATTTAATTTTTACAAGACTTAGTCGCTAACTCAATTAGTGAATTTAATAACGTCCTAGAAAAAAGCATTACATTTCAATTGTATTTCAGACGATACGGAATCATTTTCTGAGAAGAATGTCACGGGTGATCGGATGAAAGAAAGTAAATCTTCGGTGACTAAAATTTTGCCTTATTTTCGTTAAAGTTCTTGCATTAAGCAACAATGCGGATATACGCTCTCGAATTCTTATAAAACTTAAACAGAATTCAAAGTTAACGATACAGGCTATTGCGGAAGAGTGCAAAAAATTGTCAATTTAAGGGACAATACGGCTGTAAAAAAATAGAAAATCATAAGTACAAAAATACTGCCAAAGTTAACTCATGCTATGGCGATGGTATGTTTCATTTCAGAAAAGATTGTCTATTTAAAACCCAAAATATGTTTTAATTGTGACAAAGCAAGTAACAAATGAAGCTACTGCAAGTCGAAAAGCAAAAACAATATATATATATATATATATATATATATATATATATATATATATAAAATAAAATAAAATGCTGAAAATAGTGCTACTAGCTAAAAACTGGAAAGTTCAAATAATATTTTCTCAGAGGCATTTCTTAAATTAGAGGAAAATATGATATTAGTTTTAAGCTGAAAAGAAATATACCTTTTGTTGCGTTGGAGTCGATTCACATCGAACACGATAGGTTAGAAAACACCGGAATTATTGAAAAAATAAATTATTCAGAATGAGCTCCGCTAGCAGTTAATATTAGGAAGATTTTTTTAGGGGTAGATATTCGATTGGATTGAATGACTGCCTCCTCCCACATGTATATTCAAATTCAGAGGATATATTTGTTAAATTAAATGATGGTAAAACTTTTTCAAAAATAGGCCTGTCTGAGGAGTATCTTCAAATTGAAGTGGATAAGGAATACCAGAATTATTTGATTATTAATACATATATTTATAAGTCAGATATATACAAACTACGAACACCTATGAATAATTCACTTAGGAAGGGTACGAAATAGAATTTATCGGCAGAATGTCAAAACGTTGTTGAAAGAATTAAAACACTTCTAGCTTCAGATTTATCGGTAAAACATTACAACCCGCAGTGACAAATAATCGAAGTGTCGGATGGTGAGCAAGTACGACAGTAATAGACCAGGAATTCGAAGACGGTAGGGTGAAAACAGTCACCCGTGCTTTAAGAAGTTTGACAAATACGGAAAAATACTAAACTCAATTTAAAAAAGACGCGTTTGCTGTAAAGAAACTTCACAGGACGATATTTGTGAGTTTAAAAATTCTGCAAGAACTACGATGTTGAACACTTGGCAAATCCGTTTTATCATCCAAAATGGAATCGTCTGAGTAGTTTGTTGACACCTTCAAAAGTATATTAAGAAAGGCTAATGGCTTGGAAACTGAAGAAACGACACTAAGAAGTTTTGAGCGTATATTGAATGATTTCAAATGGAAACATCTTCGCTATAATATTACCTGCAGAGTTCATGATTCCTAGGAAAGCAAGATCTATTTTCGACAAATTACTGCCTGGAAATAAAAAGAAAATTCGTCAATTTGACACTACCAGATCGTTTAAGTTCGGCGATAAATTCTTCTTTAAGGGCGGAAAGAAAAATTGTTCAATGTCTTGTTAGTATGACGTACATTGTCAACGCTAGTCGGTTTCGACATAGAAGACATATAAATCAGTTGATGTCTAAATATTCTCAGTATATGTGATGGACATACTTTACGATACCCTTAAAGTACTTATACATAAACGACTGTTGCAATACAATGCCAGAGTAAGCGACAGCGTAATCCGACCGAAACATTGGAAATGGACCCACCTCGAGAAATTTTATCGACTAAAGAAAGTGTATATCTAAAAAGTGGAGTGGTTGAGATGAACACACCGTATCTCATCATTTTACCATTTAAGTGTGTAACGGCAACTATAAGTGCGTCTACTTGTTTTAATACGAGAACATTTCTGAATTTATCTGAAAGAATCTCCCAAACTATAATAAACAAGAGGTTAAGTGTATCTATAGCACGAAGATGAACTTTTAGCAGAGAGTAAAATTTATATTCTGAGTAGTTGTATATTTCTTCACACCAACATTTGACTTGACCTCATCGCACATAAAACGATTTTATATCTCTTAAATTAATATCTGTCAGACAGTGTAGTGATAGCCTTAATTTATCCCAAGGCCAATTAAAATGCTTCCTATATTAATAAAGAAATAGCACGATCATTTTCTAAATTGATCGTGTCATTTCTCGTTTGTTACTTTTCTCTATATTCAATTTGTTATGTAAATAAGTGTATTTTAGAAATATCATGAGCGAGCATTAGAAATATCAAACAGCCTGTGTAATTATTTCACTTTAATCATTCGATAAAAAATGTGGTTTTGTTTACTTCTTTCAAACTTTAAAATGCCATTTGTCTTTAACTCCAAAATGAAGACCGTTTGATTATCTAATATAACGGAGTTATTCGATAAACCAAATCCTATGAAAAAAAAAGCGTAAACATCAACTAAATAATCAAAAGAAATCTTTAGTAATATTGAAAAGACAGCCGACTTTTCAGAATGTTTCATATTATTCAAGATCGTGGAATGGGAAAAGAAAACGAACAAGAAAATGATCTTTTATTGGAAATCACGTCCATTTTACAACTACGAATCATTTCAGACCATTAGGCGTTCACTAGTTAAAGTTATTTCTAAACGTCCCATATATGACGTCTGAATAACTGATTAAATGATGAGCAATTGACTTTTTCTACAGAATTTCTTATTGTAATCTTACAAATATGTAAATTATTGAAATTTATATATCTATTTTTGATTAGGTTAAATGTACTGTGGCTCATCTTTATCTAGTACTGTAACATACTCTTCTGTTTTCTTTCCAAAATCACCTCGATCAAATTTCTATACGTCATTAGAAATGCCTCTACCTGTTGACCAGAGAAAAAACTGGGTATTTTATAGACAATAGCACGTGCACATCTTTCTCCTTAGTATTAATTTCTTAATATGCGTTCCTTGTTTTGCAGGTTACTCTTGGTAAATACGATATATCCTTCTGGGTTAAACAATAGTATATCCCACATAGAAAACTCTTTTCGTTTGACAATTTGTTGAATTTTCACTCCCAACTGCCAACATCTTCATGACATAATCCTTGTTGCATTTAATTATCTGCTTTAAAAATTTCCCAAAGTCTATGATATATTGAGATAGTGACTTCCACGTGGATGGAGAGGATTTCCCTTGTCTATCACTTCTCAATGTCTTTCAGGGGCCGTGAATATTACTTTGACGGCACTACTAATAATAATCTTGTCCATTATGGACATGGTAGGAATGGATTCCCCCCCCAAAAAACATAAAAGAAGCAAAAAAAAAAATGAAGTTCTGTCAAGTTGTAAAAACTGTAGAACACAATCAAAATGGACTTGAAACACATGTAGCGTCAGAAATACTATTATGGACACTTAAATTATCATAACATGTATAATAACAACAATAATAAATATACACTTTAAACAAAACTTTACGGCCTTTCATATTTTTTATTCTCTCTCTCTCTCTCTATATATATATATATATATAATATTTAAATACATTGTAAGTCCTTTAAAAATCTGGAATTTTTAGTTATCAAATTTATTAGAGTCTTTGGCTATCCAGAAATTTTAAGAGAAACATAATGCTTATTTGAAGTCAGCATTTAGCTTCTTTCTAGACACGAAAACAGACCATTTAAAGTTACATTTTGTTAATAATAGCAGCAGCTTGAACGGATTTTAAAAATAATTACGAGTTTTGTTGGCATGACATACAAAGTCTGAACCAGCTTTTGTCAATAAGTAGTCAGCAGTTTTTCTTTCATAGACCATTATAAGTTTTTATTCATTGCTTATTGATAAACTTGTGAGAAAATTATTTAAATATTTACATTTTATTTAGAAATTTGAGTAGCAAAGTAATGATGTAGAATTATGTTATTATAAGTTTTACAGTCTTTGAAACGCCACACTTATGCAAATTTGATTACATATATTACTTGAAAGTGTTTAATTTTATTAGAAATTAAGCGCTTTTATTTTTAAACATTTTCTGGATAGGATCTTTTTGTTATCTTAATCTAATGCTTTATGTGTAGCTTTCATCTCAACTGATATTTTAAATACAATATCAGGTTGAACTACAAATCGATTTGATAAAGTAGGAAAAGTAACCTAAAGCATGTCTGAAACTTAAAAGGCTATTTGTATATCATTTATAGATTTCAGATACTGAACTTAACCTTTTAGGTTTCCAGTATCATTACGCTGCTTTTTCTTGAACATTTCTTAATTTTTATCCTGTGTCGGGTAAATTAAAATCGTGTATCCACGCTGATACCATTAGAAATATATAGAAATGCATTCGGTATGAATAAGTGAACAAAAATCAATTCTTTTTTGTTTGATCTGATTGTTGATCGATTATTCACTCATTCAATTTTCATAAATTTGACATCCTTCAAAAATAAAACTGAAAAATGTTTTGATATAGAAATTACTTTTGTCGAAAGGTAACGTAAACTCTATAATATCTCCGCAACAAAATAAAAATAACTGAGCAGCCCTGTATACAGGTTGTACAGAAATTCAATAAGTGAATAAAGTTTAATAAAAGTTCGAGTTCTTGATGAATGAATGTATTTAATTAAATGTTTGTCTGCAAAAGTAATAAAGGAAATGTTTTCTATTTAATGCAAATATCCCACTTTATGAAATGTTTGTATATGTATATCTTTTGATTGTGATTCCACGTTTCAAGTCAAATCAGAAAGAGAATGAAAATAAATTTCATTTTGTTAATTAATAAAAGCAAAATATTCACAACTTCTTTCTTTCGTAAAAAGCCCAAGGATTTTTTTTGACGGGAGAGTCGTTTGAGCATATATCTAGATTCCGTTGCACAATAAGCAAATCATTTCCTTTCGTCGATTATCTGTTGGCACATTATATACAAGTTTGTGTTATCTTCCCGCTGGGGGTCAGAAAAATATTGGCAGCTTATTTTTCTTCAGACCTCCCATGAATAATTCAAGAATAATTATCTCAAGGCGAGAGAGTTTTGAAAGTTTTTACTCGTTATCTTTATCACATATCACTATCACCTTTTAAAAGTTGGGGATAATATATATATATATATATATATATATATATATATATATATGTGTGTGTGTGTGTGTATGTATGTATTATGGGCATTTTTAATCTTAAAAGGCTTTTTAAAAAGGCGTAAAATTGACGCTCGTTATACTAAGTGATTGATTACGTCTTCAAAGCCAGAAACTGCCGTTTGAAAAGGATAACTTTTGGAAGGATGAGAGGAAAATAGATATTTCTTTCTTTCTTTCTTTCTTTCTTTCTTTCTTTCTTCATTAAACGAGGTGTAAATCGATAACCGTTATAGTTATACCGAAAAAGAAATATATAACCAATTTGTTTCTTGTCTGCGATAGCTGCATCCATTTCCCATACGTGTACAGGCAAAAAAAAAACAGAGCTATGTCATTTTTATTTTCGAGCAAATATGATAAATGATGTCCCACCAACAATAATAAGTTAAGTCTTTAAAGTGAAGGATAAAGAGACCTTAGAGAAATAAAACATATATATCATTAATCATGAAGCTCGAGTAGGAGTTAGCACCCCGATCTTGTAGACCATTTTCCTTCTGTGTACCTTGTCTCTTCAGTAAGTGGGCGTTCATGGCTCCCCACGATTTCCTGCTCATTTACACTTAGCAAAGTCTGTCTATTTTTTATCTCTCCTAATTTCTGTTCTGTCAATTATGTACAAAATCCCATTACGTAGATTATGAGTTGCTTTCCCCTGTCTATTTTGCCTTCATTATGTTCTGTCCTTTTTCGTCATTATGTACCCGAAAAAATTTAACACTTAATAATTGTCATTTTTATACGCGTGCATATTCTACAAAACTTTGTCGTTCTCACAGGTTCAATTTAAGATATTATCATCATCCATCAGTTGTTTCATGTTTTTCTTCATCTGTGATCCGATCGTACTACATTCACATCCGTATATAGAAGGACTGATCTTACATAAAAGTTCAGTACTCATTTCTTTGTGTATAAAACTATTTTCATGTTTCTTAATACTTTGCTTAGCTTTTGGAAAGCATATGTAGATATACCAACGCGCCTTCAGATTTCGGTGTCGGATTTCCTGTCCTATACTAAAATTCTTCCTTGATTTTTAAATTGTTTTACTTGGTTGATGTTGGTATTTCTAATTTGTAATACGAATCTTAGCTTGTTTCATTTGCTGAAAAATCATACATATTGTCTTGAGTCCTTTCTTCTCGCTTTCCTTTACTAAGTTTTGTAGGAGTCCCTTTAGTTTTCCTTTCTGTGTTTGCTATCAACATAGTGTCTGATGCATATTTAATGCTTTTATGATTTTGGAGGCCAATAATGAATCGATTGATCTACTAATTCCCTCAGAATTGCTTCACTGTAAAGGTTGAATAATTCTAGTGAGAAGACACATTCTTATTTCAGTTTTCGTGTGTTTACTCAAATTATTCTTTATTCATATGTAAGCAGTTTTCTCTCAGTTTGAGTTTGACATAATTCTAATATCCTTTCAAAATAAATAAAGCATAGATAAAATTTTCAAATGTTCTTCGTGATATAATTTATCAAATGCTTTTACATAATCAATAAAATATGGATATACACCCTAATGCATTTGAATTGCTCATTCTGGTAACATTCTAAGAACGAATATCATATTTCGTGTCTTTCTTGCATTATTTTGAGTATAAACTAGATGTGAACTATATCCATTAGGATTCGGGTGATAAGTTTTATAATGTGGCTCATTATTCGATGCAGATGGCGTTACTTTGCAGATGTAATCTTAAGCCACGCTATGAAAATGTATCTATTCAGGTCATGAAGTCTGTAATTTTGTCAATGACGAAATCAACAACTCTTGATATCGTCTGTATTCCAATTGCATCTAGTTTCAGTAGTTTGTTTTTATTCATTTTGTTCAGTGTTGATAACATTTCAGATTTAATATTCCTGGTCATGCAATAGTTCTGTGCATTTCAGGTTGTCCTCTTTCGTTTCGAATGCACCGTTGTATTTCTTACATATCTGAAATACATATTTTTCATTATTGCAGTTCTGATCCTGCATTCTATGCTTCCTGTTGATGACGCACACACACACACACACACACACACACACACACACACACACACACACACACACACACACACGCACACACACACACACACACACATACATATACATATATATATGTGTGTGGGGGGGGTGTCCTGGTATATGTAAGGTGAAACGGTGGTGTGGCTCTAAATTTACTTCTTTGAGTCTTGGAAAATAAGAAGTTACCCCTTTAATGCCATTACTCCCAGGTCCACTCTTGTCCGAAGTGGTAGTAACTGTCAGGGTCCTATCTATGAATCAAATATTATTCGTGTTTCTTATATAAATACACTGATTGCGTGCGTGTTTTTATGCGATCATCACAAACACCTAACGCCTGGAACACAGTGCACATGTATAGCCTATGTTATTTTGAAGAAGAGAATGAGCTTTGTGCCACAAAAGCAACTGGCCAATTCAAGCAAAATTTAGTGCGGGATATTCAGTAGCTGGATAGCCCAAATGCATAGAGGACAGAAATCCTCGAGCGAGGAGGAGATAAAGAGGGGAACAGGTGAGGGATGACACTGGCGGTTTCTAGCTTGAACTTCTCACATGGGTAGTGAGAGGTAGATGGCCGTTAGATATAACACACTATCTTGGAGTAAAGGTATTGGGAAACATGCCGTCGGTAAATCAAATTCTGATGAGCTGTTGTCTCTTTGCAGTGCATGTTCACACTGTTCCAACCACCAATTAGTTTCAAAACTACATGGTGATATCCTAGATCAAGGCTCGACCATTTCATCAAGTACATTATTGTTTGTGGTCGGGATCATCGTGACATAAAACGGATACAATCATTAGCAATCGGTCAATGTTTGTCAAATCTCAAATTTCTGGCTCACATACTGCAAAGCATTTGAAGAAACTTGCAAAAACTCGAGCAAAAGCACCAAAGAAGTTAGACGTAACAAAATTGAAAGACAAAGGAATATTTCCAAACATCTCTTGATGTAGGTAATAAAGTGGAATCGGCATGGTCTGCCTTACAAAGCCTACTATATGTTTCGGCAAAAAACAAAACAAAAACAAACAAAAATCTCTAGGTTATATGCAGAGAAAACATCAAGACTGGTTTTATTAAAATGTTCCAGAAATTAAATATCTCCTTCAAAACATTCATGAATGTCATCAGATCCGGATGGCAGATAAGCATGCCTATTAAAAATGGGTTTTTAAATCATTAAAAGGAAATTCTCAATCAAAATTAAAGGAGATGAAGGAGAGCTGGTGCACAGCAAAGGCAAAAGTTGCAAGCAAGTGTGACTCCAAATCATTCTACCAAAACTTGAGGGGTGTTTCCAATGGTCTATCATCAATCTTTTTTTTCAAATTAAATTCTTTTACCAGACAAAATCCACATTATCCAATGCTGGACAGAAACTTCTCTACGGTCTTTAATCAGGATTCATCTGTTAATGCTGAAGTAATAGACAATCTTTCTCCGAGACATGTTATACAAAGCTTTTCTGCTAACCATTCAACTACTGAGGTAAGAAAACTCCTGAAAAGCAAAAACATCAAACAGCTTTCGAATGGAAAACCCCTGGTGAAGATGGAATTCCAGGTGAAATATGCAAATGTAGCAACAATCTTTTTACACGAAAGTTTTGTGAATTTTTCAATCTTGTGTAGAAAAGAGGAGAGTTGCCACAGTCGTATAAAAATGTTTCAATTGTCTATTTATATAAGCACAAAGGGAACTGGTGTCAGTGGGACAAGCATAGAGAAAGAGTTCTTCTTTCGGTTACTGGCAAAATTCTTTCTCGTATCATCCTGAATAGGCTAAATGAATTTGTCTCAGACTCGACATTGCCAGACACTCAGTGTGGTTTTTGATCCAATAAAGGAGCCGTGGATATAATCTTTTGCCTCCGGCAGGCTCAGGAGAAAGCATAGATACAAAATAAATTCGTTGTTTTTGTAGGCTTTAAAACCCTTCGATACAGGTCTTTGAAAAGTTTTGTTAAAACTTGAAAAAAAGAAAAACACCGTATTATTATCTCCTTACACAAAGGAATGAAAGATTTTGTAAGGTTAGGAAGTGAGCAATCGTACGCATTTTTATCTCCAACGATCCAAAGCAAGGCTTAGTTTTTGTTCCTCTTTTCGCATTTTTCTTTTCAGATATGCTTGAAAAAGAATTCTCCCGGAGGCCTGTACAATCAGCAACGTTATAAAGCACAATAGAAACTTGCAGCTGCTACACGAGCTTTTCTTTACAGATGATACTGCTCTATCAGCTCACAGTCTAGAAGACATCGAAATTATCCTTGATCAAATTAAAAGCAGTGGCATCAGACATGTCGCATTAAATTAAAGAAAATTAGTCAAGCTTTGAAGAAGAGACGCTATTAAAACCCTGCTTCAGCAAGTTTAATCTATCAATGTGACTTTGTCAACCACAGCAAAGCTGGGCTAGTATCGCACTCAAGAAAACACAAATGCATTGTTTTTCCCTTACCAGATTTTCTGCACAATTACACAAAACAAGCATGCATAAGTGTAATACCCACTGCTGACCCTCAATATTGTTCAAAGTTAGAGAGTCTACCATATATATATATATATATATATATATATATATATATATATATATATTATGCTTTCATTTGATTGAGCTCTCTAAAGAAGAAAATTTTAAAAACAGTTTCCACTTCTGCAATATAACCATTACTCTTCAGAAATGAATGATAGTTCTTTCTGTGGCTGGCGCGTGTAAACACTGCTTATATACAAGACGTTAAAATTTCTCTTTTCTGAGTCCATGTGCCTATGGTTTAGAGGTAAGCGTCTCCGACTGAAACCAGATCGATCGCGTTTTAATCCCGGCCGGAGGCAAGTAGATGTATCTCGCCACACTGATGGGCTGTGATACAGCAAAACAGGCTTGTATGTGGATGACTAACATATATATATATCTATATCTATATATATATATATATATATATATATATATATATATATATTCTATTTCTAAACGATTTATTACGTGACCTGGTTTTCTACCATGAGTGATGACTTTGGGCTATTTTCGATAGCTCTAGGTCGTGTGATAAATCGTTCACAAATGAAAAATATTCAAAGGTTCTACAATATAATTGTCTTGGACACTTTGTAATACAAATGTGCATTGGTCTAACCTTATTATGACCAGAAACTAAGAGTAATTAAACAATGAATATATATATATATATATATATATATATATATATATATATATATATATTCATTGTTTAATTACTTAGTTTCTGGTCATAATAAGGTTAGACCAATGCACATTTGTATTACAAAGTGTCCAAGACAATTATATTGTAGAACCTTTGAATATTTTTCATTTGTGAACGATTTATCACACGACCTAGAGCTATCGCAAATAGCCCAAAGTCATCACTCATGGTAGAAACCCAGGTCACGTAATAAATCGTTTAGAAATAGAATATATATATATATATATATATATATATTCCACAGATTGACATATATTTCCTATTTATTTCTGTCTATTCCATGTACTCCTATATATTTTCTAGATTTCTATGTAATTCATATATTCCTACAAATTTCTTTATATTCCATATATTCGTATATATTCCTCATGTTCCTATATGTTTCATATATTCCTGTATATTCCATATGTCCCATATATTAATATATTTTAGATATACTCTTATATATTTGTGTATATATATATATATATATATATATATATATATATATATATATATATTCCTGTACATTTGAGATATTTATATATATTCTTATATATTAGAAAATATTTATATATATTTTGCATATATTTCTCCATACCGCCATATATTCGTACGCATACTTATGTTTTGTAGATTATTTCATATTCTATATATTCCATATATTCCTAAATATGGCAATATCTTCTATATATTCTTATATATTACATGTAATTTCTATATATTTCCATGCATGACATCATATTCATATATATTCCATTTATTTTAACGTATACTTATACATTCCATATATTACCATATATTTGATATATTCCTACATATTACATATGTTCTTTTATATTCCATTTATTTCAACTTGACAATACTTGAGACTTTTGGAATTAATTAGGTTAATATAAAATGTAAGCTTTTAATTTGATGGTGGAAGAGAGATTCTTTTTTTCTTTTTTCAATCTAAAATTTGACATACGAGAAAAGCAGATTTGAAAAAATGATTATCTGTTCTGGGAAATATGTATATTATTGGAAGGCAATCTGTAAGGGATCAAACCCTATGAAACCATGGAAATATGGGTTATTTGGTAAGCGTGTGAATAGAAAGCAGAATTGAAAAATATGAATTATGCCAACCAACAAAGTGGAAGTAATGACTGTCAGGCTAAAGGGCCATCAAGTATAAAATTGTCTAAATATAAAGAAATAAAGAAGTTTTAAAGATCTATTGAAATAATAAAGGAACGTATAAGATTCGTCTGCTGAGTAAATCGTAGGTTATGGAAACAAATTTTTTTATGAAATGCTCAACAGAATGACAGATTGATGGCCACGTGAATAAATAAGAACAGAGACCGAGAAATCATATTTATTATTTAAAATTGCTACAGTTAAAAATGAATGATTAAGATAATGCCTGCTCATTTGACTACACGATTTAAATATTCGATTTGCCATGAATTTAGCTGGGCTGCCATGTGTGCATAGGCTTACATTGAATACTGAGAGAGAAGGAAGAGGGAAATTTTACTTCCACATATTTGGAAATAATGGTGCAAGGCGTAAATAAAGACAATATGTGTTTAAGAGGAGGATTGATCCCTGTAACTGCTCCCAGTAAGGTGAAATACTCTCCAAATTTGGAAGGTTATTAATAATGCAAAACTTGAGAAATTAATGAACCTCCAAAAACCCGTCAGCCTATTTTTTGGCCGTAATTCATATAAGCTTGCCCAGAGGGTTGAGCAGCGAATCAAGGACGAAGTGCTACCAAAAATGCGAGTAGCCAAGCGTCATTCTGACTTCCAAGATTTCAGAAAGACAAAGTATGACTATAGAATTTTAAGCGGGAAAGATTGATTTTGTGAGCAAGAACGATATAAACCAATATAAGAGTAACCAAACGAATCTTTCGTTTCGTTTTTATTTCTTTCTGCGAAATGTTTTTCTCGTCATATAGATTCGCCGCAAATCTTGACAACACTTCCATTGCCGACAATATTTGATGTTCACTGCTTTGAGTTTTGGCCTCTTCTATCCAGGTGACCGAAAGCGGACCATACTCATTTCGCTTGTACTCTGTTACCGAGGACAGCTTCTCTTCAGGTAACCTGGTCTTTTACAATACCAGCACCTCCTCATTGGGCAATTTGCTGCAAAATGACCCTCACGGGTATATGCTCAGCACCTCTTTCTACTTTTTCTGATAAGGACCACTTTCCTTTTACTACTGAGGTGACACTTCTTACTTCTTTTCAGAAGTAAGAAGTGTTTCATTTTTCAGGTTCCTTTTTTATTTGAGATGGTGAGCGCTCCTGTTAAGACCACACTATCTAGCTCTATGTTCCTTTTTACCACACCTTCCACAGGTGTCGATATAATTGAAGTCGGTGGATGGGGAATCTCCGCTTCATCGAATAAATCATCGTCCAGCAAACAAAGCCGTATTTACTCGGCATGGGTTCATAAAATCTATACCTTCCTCCAGAGTCTTCTTCCTTAAACATTTCACTCTCTACTGAAGATAATCGAAAACCGCTCTTACGACTCGAACTTTACCCTGGATCTTTGTTCCTGCCTTTCCGCGAAACTCCATTGCTATTTTTTGCTAGAGCTATCGCAGCGAACAAACTCAGGGGGCCTTCCTTTAATATTTCGTGGCAAACACTCTACTTCCTGAGCGCTTCTACGTACAAATCGGCGAACTGAACTTGAATTCCCGCATTTGCCCGCACCTCTTCCGGGAATTCTATTCCGGCCAGGTTCTCTGCCGTAGCTCCCAACTCTCCGGGGTTCTCATCCCTCAACTGAGTTTGAGCTTCTATCGCCGCCCCATCCTCGGTAAACTCCCTCGTGATCCTCTCTTCTACCTCTTCACAGGGTATCTGCAGATCCCCGTATCAACTCCGAGGCCTTTCCTGTTGCGGCGTTCCATGCCATGTATACGGTTTCACGGTTTGAAAGTCCAAAAACAACCTGGGACTTGTGGACTGGCAACAGTCAATCCCTTAATTCCTTGGGGTCCCCTCCAAACATGGGTACCTGTGTCCCCCAACTATTCCTCTTAGATTGGCTGCGTGTCACTGCTCTCTCACTTCCTCTTTTACCCCACGGACTCATGGACTACCTAGAACATTCGAAAATTTGATAAGAAACAATCCCAGTGAACACAACCACAGAATTGAGAATCGAAGGGAATAACTGAAGAGCGTCTTACCTGATACTGCCAACTTGTTGCTACCTGTTCTCGTTGATTTGCTGTAGCTTGTTCTTGTCGAATTGTTGCCACTTGTTTTCGTCGACTTGCTGCCGCTCATTCTCATCAGCTTCTTTGTCACTTGTTCTCGTTGACTTGTTGTCTCTTGTTCGCATCAGCTTCGTTGCTCGTTCTTATCGACTTGACTTGTTGTTACTTGTTCTCGTCAACTTTGTTGCTTGTTCTCGTCGACTTCGTCGTCACTTGTTCTCGTTGATTTGTTGCTGCATGTTCTCGTGAACTTGGTGCCGCTAGTTCTCGTCAGCTTCGTTGTCACTTGTTCTCGTTGATTTTTTGTCGCTTGTTCTCGTCGACTTGCTGTGGCTTGTTCTCATCATCTTCGCCGCTCGTTCTCGTCTACTAGACTTGTTGTCATTTGTTCTCGTCGACTTTGTTGTGTCCACTTAGGGTTTGACCCTGGTCGTCACTGCACCCAATATAACACAACCCATAGATAAGTCCAACCAACCTTCCTGACCTTCGGCCGTTTCCACCCACGTTGTGTTGTTGATTTCGAACCTGCCAAAGCAGGATCGCTTGTTATCACCTGTCTAGGTTAGCACAGACACGCGAGGGAAGGGTATATAATGAAAACCAGATTTAAGACTGCAACACCATGTTGTAGATTTATATATATTGATATATATCAAATAGATACACGATTACAAGCAAATCAAAGATAAGTGACGCAAAAATATGTTGGTATTTTTGTAGCACGCTAATATTCGTGATCTATTATCACCACGGGATGGTAGTTTGCTCAGTTGGCAGCGCGCCGAATTCGGAATGCAATATCTCTACTGGCAGGCTATTTCAGCTTGACCGTATTATTCCATTGCTGGTCCCCGTCTCACTTAATTTTATTTTCCACCACAGTTTTATTAAAAAGTCACAAAACCGGTGTGTTGAAGGTGGCCATGGGATTTCTATTTCAGCTTCCTATATATTATCTCGACATGTAAGTATTATCATTTAACCATTTCAAGTGAGTCTTCCGCTCTTCCGATGGAAGGGGAGAAAAATTACCCTCTGCTATTATCTGCCTGTTCCTACCAGCCGTTCTGGTAGTGAGTAAACAGGAAATTCTCAAAGTCGAATTTTGAGCTAGGGTCACGAATCGTCAAAACCCAATGACAATATTTTGAGTACATTTTTAGGTAATTAGCTTTGATGAATTCGATTACTTCTCCCAACAAAAGCAATTTGCACACGTTGTATCATTAAATCTGTATTTTCCAAATTTATCACTTTGGCTACTTTTCCCGACAAAAATAATTGTATTCTTCAATTTTTAGAGACATTTCTTCTCATCTCGAAAATCACTTAAAATTAATACCAGCCATCTGAAAATTGGGTTACATCGCTCCCATCATCACCTGTCATTTATGAAATAAATGACAATATAACTACCGGTTTCACTAGTGAGCATGCATATTTATTGTTAGCCTCTACACAAAAGAAAATAGATTCCCAAGCAAACATGCACTGAATGGGTTAATTTAAACAATACAAACAAGAAAACATGCATAATAGAAGTGTCCTTTTTCTATTCCTTTGCAAATGCAAAAATGAATACCAGCCATCAGAAAATAGGGTCACATATTATATTAATATATATTGCTTATATACCTAGATATTCCAATATATTCTATATATATATATATATATATATATATATATATATATACTGTAATAGTTGTTACAATGGTTTATAAATTCATAGTATCACTACACAAAAATTTTTGGATTTCGGAGCTAGCCCTATATGTGGACTGCTTCATCTTCAGGTGATATTTTTGAAATGAGAATTATTTTGTTGAAAAAATATATATATATATGCATTCCATACGTTCCTGTATATTCCGATATATTTTATATAATCCTATGAATTACATTTTCCTACGTATTCCATAGTTTTCATATATTATTACATATTCCATATATTAATATATATATTCCATATACTCTTACATATGCTTATAAATTACTAAATATGTCTATATATTCCATATATTTTAATATATTCCATATATATCTACATATATCTTTATGTTCCAATATATTCTATATATTCCTATGTATATTTCACATATTCTTACATGATCCAATATATTCCTACATATTACTACATATTCTACATATCCCTATAAATTCCCTATATTACTATATATTCCATATATTCCTACATGTCCCCATATATTCTTGCACATTCTCATATATTCTGTATATTCCTACGTAGTCTGTGTTTGATAGTTTCCTGAATACTTCTATTTATTCCATATATTTCTTCACCTTTCCACATATTCTGTTATATTTCTATATATTCCTAATTGTTCCTATATATGGCATATTTTCCTCTAATTTTCATCTATTCAATATATTTAATATATTTCTCTATATCCCACTTACATATTAACCATTTCCTATATATTTATATTTATCACGCATATTCCTGCATATTCCTATATATTCCAGTTTTTTTTAATCAAACAAAGCATTACCGTCACTGGTGCGCAGAGGGGTACATAAGAGGAGAATGAAAGTTTACATAAAAGGAGAGTGAAAAGAAAAAGGAACCGCTTACAGTGGGTGTCAGAGAAAGGGCAAGAGAAGGATAGGAATACTGATGTGAAGAGTGTTGTGAGAGTAGAGTGAAAAGGGAGAACAAGATACAAGGGTTGTTGGGGAAAGGAAAAAAGAATGACTGGAGTCAGTGGGTTCAGAGATGGCAATTGACATTGCATTTAAACTCTTGGAGATTGTAGCTATCAGTATATGGAAGGGAGTTCTACAGGTGGGAAGTGCGAGAAAAGATTTTGGTGGAGTAGAAGTGGCGGCTGCTTTTGGCCGTCTTAACTATAAGAAGGTGGGACATTGTTGCCAGTCTGGTTGCTCGAGTAAGCTCGTTGGAATAGAAGTCATGAAAATATTTATAGAATAGACAGAGGGAAGCTATATCTCGTCGGTGAGAAAATTGCTGGATTTGAGCTGCCAGGTCGGGACCGATCACATTACAGATTCTCCTCTGGATCCTGTCGGGGATCCCGAGATATGGAATAACAGGGGCGCCCAACCGGATATGACAACATATATTATATGACATTCTCATATATTCCATATATTCCTACATGTACCCATATATTCTTGCACATTCGCATATATTCTGTATATTCCTACGTAGTCTGTTTGATAGTTTCCTGAATACTTCTATTTATTCCATATATTTCTTCACCTTTCCACATATTCTGTTATATTTCTATATATTTCTAATTATTCTTATATATGGAATATATACCTCTAATTTTCATCTATTCAATATATTTCATATATTTCTCTATATCCCACTCACATATCAACCTTTTCCTATATATTTATATTTATTACGCATATTCCTGCATATTTCTATATATTCCAGTTTTTTTTAATCAAGCAATATATATATATATATATATATATATATATATATATCTTTCGACATAATCCAATATATTCTTCTGTATTCCATATAGTCCTATTATGACACTGTGTGACACAGGTGAAGCTAAATAGATTAATGAAAAATGTGAGCTAGGAATATGGAAGAGGCGGAAGTGAGATGAAGATGTTTTCTTTCTCTTTCTTTCTTTTTCATATCGAGTGTCTTGCCTACTGGTAAAACAGATTTGCAAAATTATTATCTATTCTGGGAAATACATATCAGAACGAAATCTGAAAAGACTTGAACCTTATGAAGCTCTAGGGAACTGTGTTAGTTGGTAAACATAAGAATGGAACACAGAACTGTGAAAATTAAATTATGCCCAACAACATAAGTGATAAGTGATAATTGCCAGACCAACGTGCCATCTGGTCTA
Source organism: Ascarosepion bandense (assembly GCA_037127315.1). Taxonomy (NCBI): domain Eukaryota; kingdom Metazoa; phylum Mollusca; class Cephalopoda; order Sepiida; family Sepiidae; genus Ascarosepion; species Ascarosepion bandense. The sequence goes on along the minus strand of JBBBDQ010001054.1, from coordinate 1,008,158 downwards.
TTATTGTGGAAATGTAAACACTTTAAGAAAAGACTTATCTGTAGTTGGAACAATTGAAATAATAAACGAACCTATAAGTTTCGGCTGCACGTTAAACGGTAGCTTATGGAAAGAACAATTTGGTGATGTCATGTCAACAAAATTGCTGGTTCATCTCCACCTGAACAAACAACATCAGAGACTGTGAAATAATATTTGTCATCGAAAATTGAGATAGTTAATAATTAATGACTAAAATAAATTCGCCCATATGCCTACACGATTTCAAAGCCAGTTTCGTGATAATGAGCGTTGGGTCGCCGTGAGAGGGTAGGCAGAGACTGAATACTGAGAGAGGAAGCAACAGAAGGAGAATTTACTTCATACCATTTAGAAGTAATCTGTAATATATTACACATATTCTTATATATTCTCGATATTTATTCCTATATATTCCAAATATACTCATATATTCTTTATAATTTTAAAAATTTCTATATTCCATATATTTTTCATATTCCATATACTCATATATTCTTCAAATTCACACACATATATATATATATATAATATATTCATACATATTGCATAGTTTTCATATGTTTCTCTGAATTTAAGATATTCCTTAGATGTCTATATATTCCATTTTTATCTAAATATTTTCTATATTCTATCATATATATATTCCGACACATTCATATGTATTCCATATATTCTTATATAATCTGTATATTCCTACATATTCCATATATTTCTACATATTTGTATATATTCCATGTATTAAAATATATTCCATATTTTCGTACACCCCCCCCATATATATATATATATATATATATATATATATATATATATATATATATATATATAAAAGAGAGATAATAACTATACTCGTGTCGAAAAACCTTCCACAGATGGTCTTAAAAAAGTAGGAGCTAAGTACATGAACATCAGTCAAAAGAGTTCGGACCGAGTCAGGACGTGGCTCAAAGAAAAAGCCTCGACACGAATAATCAACTAACAAAAAACGCTCAATACTTAGGTAGAGCGGAATAAGTAAAGTATACCTAGTGAGCCAGACACGCCTACCAAGTTTTTACGTAAACGGATAGTAAGGGAAAGTTGCCTTTCCCTGACGATCTGTTCATCATCAGGGACAATATTACAGTTTAAAATCAAATATTGGCTTGTAGCACGAAAAGTGTTACAACATTTTAAAAGAAAATAAATACACGCTCTGAAAAAAAAAAATTCAAAGGCAGTAATAATGTAAGCAACATGCACACGTGAAGATATGAGGTCTCGTAGATGCGTGAATTATATGGAATCTAAAGACCTTCTTGAAGTTTGTATAAATTTTGCTAGAAATTACGTTGAAATTTCGGATGGGGATTGTAAGATTATCTTAGCAGTTAGAAAATCTATCCTTACCTACATGGACGAAAGCGCCAAATGCTGGATTTGATGTTCCTATGGGAGCTTATGATACAGCCCAGGTGGTGGATCTAGTAGGAATATATATTTTAGACATATTAAGTAGATCTTTGGACCAAAAACAAATAGGTTTATATCGGGATGATGGATTAATGTTTATCCTCAATTCCAATGGACCCAATACGAAACTATAGGTTTTAAGGTTGAAGTGACCTCCAATCTTAAAATTGTAAACTATCTAGATATTACTCTTAATTTAAACGATGGGTCCCACCAGTCTTTTCTCAAAGAAAATAGTTGACCTACTTACATTAATATTTCATCCAATCACCAAAAAATATTTTAAAACAGATACCCAATATAGTAAATAATAGGATTAACCGGTTATCATCAAACATCAAAACATTCAATGAAAGTAAAGAAATTTACAACAAGGCTCTTCAAAAAAGCGGATGTAAGAACAAATTAATGTATATAAAACCTACAATAGACCCCGAACCATCTAATACCAAAAAATCTAATACCAAAAATAAAATTAATTGTAGAAAAAGAAAGATAATTTGGTTAAACCCTTCATACTGCAAACTAACAAATATTAATATAGGTAAATATTTTCTCAGATTAGTAACAAACATTTTAATAGCAACAATCCTCCACGAAACATTTTTAATAGGATCACTCTAAAATTTAGATACTCTTGTACCCCAAATATGGACAACATTATAAATTCTCATAATAGGCAAATTCTAAAGAATTTATGTAATACCGACTCTGTGTCCGGAATTTTAAATGAATGCAATTGTAGCTTCGTGGATATCTGCCCAGTGGAGGGCAAATGTAAATCCACCCAGGTAATTTATGAAGCTCACATTTCACCATCCAACAACAGGAAAACTTACCGAACTTATATTGGCATGTCCGCGGGGCCATTTAAGCAAAGGTATTACAATCACAGGTATTCCTTTTCGAACCCGGGTCAGAAATACCAGACAGCCCTTTCAAGGAGATTCTGGAAAATGAAGGAAGAAGGGCTAGACCATGTTGTTAGTTGGAAACTGACAGATTCAGCCCGAATTCCGAGGAATTTTAGTGATAGGTGCTGTCTGTGTCTGCAAGAAAAAATACTAATATTAAAGTACCCAAACCAGTACCTACTCTTGAATTTAAGAAAAAAATTCATTAGTAAGTGCCGCCATAAGGCAAAATTTGTGAACATTTAAAATTTAAGTTCAAAATTCAGTTTTAGAAGAGAAAATATAAATTAGATTAGTTTTGATTGATTGATTAATTAATTAAATTTTTAAATAGTATATTTGAACCCCTCTACCTTCCTCTTCCTTTCTCTTATTAATATCTACCTTTTAAGAAGTAAGGATATTTAAACTAACTTAACTCCCAATTTTTCCTGCATGTATATATATATATATATATTTTACATGCACCTAAAATGTTTTTTTTTAAAAGTTTTTTTTAATAATTTTATAAAATTTATTTTTTAATTTAAATCTAGTTTTATAATTAATTTAATTAGTTAAATTAATTTAATTTATTTAAATAAATTATATGTCAGTTCCCCCCACCAAAAAAATTTTTTTTTCAAAATCTTTTTTCTAATAATTTTATCCCATTTAAAACACTACTTTTGTTAACACGTCCCTAGCGTTTCTACAGAGATTAGATTTTTTCCTTATTTTTTCTTTCTTTTTCCTTTTCCTTTCCTTTTCTTTCCATGTTGTTTAGCCCACTTCCCTGTCAAACACCACTTCCTATTTCTTCCTTCACTTCCCCTTCCTCTTTTTTAGAGCTAGACATAGCCAAATTTTAAATTTCTCACTTACAACTCAATCTAAAAGTAAAGTTGTCCAAAATCTAAAAATAGACATTGATTGCTATCTACTTATCAATCCTAACCCCTCTAGTTTGTCAGTGATGTAAATTTTGAAGTTCCACCGGTAATACTTTGTTTTATTTTGAGTATAAAGTTTGCCGATGAAATGTGAAATCTCACTTAGGGATTTCATGTAGAAATGATCATACAACGATTTTGAACATCGAAATTTATTTTATTTATATATATATATTATAAGAAAGTGAAAAACTAGCTAACCAATTTTTATGTAGTGGACAATCCTTAGAATTCTTACAATTGTATCCGCTGGTATTAGTTTTATTATATTTGTTATTATTTACCACATCATTGCTATGCATCAAGTTTGTTATTGTGCTTTATAATTATGTTTTCGAGGTTATCCACACAACAATAGCTTAATTTAAAAGTATTATTATTAATGAATATTTTACTAAGGAGATTAATAATTGTTTATTTATAAAGTTTAAGAATTTTTGTCCCATTTTAGTGGGGAATTAAACCAGACGATCTTCCTAGATCTTCTCTTTCTATTATTGTCAATATTAGTGGAATTTCTGAATTTGATAGCAGTAACATTTTCACCGCTATTTCTAAGGGAAGAATTCCTCGTTTCATATTTGAATAACTTTATAATAATTTAAAGCTGATCCTTAGTTAAATTTAGAATTTAAAATTCATGATTTCTAACATTAATTCGTAATAAATCTTTTTAAAATAAATTTTTATCTTTATTTTAAAATAAAATTATTAGTCAGTTAGTAATACTGATCTCTATTTTAATCAAACATGAATATTAATGCATGGATAAGTTGTCTTTAGGGTCTATCATGTTCTTCAAATTAGAAATTGCTTGCATTTTCATTGGTCATCACAGCCTACGTAACATTTTATTCTCTATTGAGAGAGTTTGTAAACTCTATTTCAAAATCAGTACCATCACTTGATAAAATGCAAGAAGTGACGAAACAAAATAGCTACTTTTATAGTGATATTATAACATACTTTTGCAAGAAATTCTAAATAAAAATAATTTACTCTAAATTGTATTGTATTTTTTAAGAATAGTGTTTTTTGGAAACAGAATTTTCTTCCAACCATATATATATATATATATATATATATATATATATATATATATATATATATATATGTATGTATGTATGTATGTATGTATGTATATATATATATATATGATAAAGAAATACGGTTGTTCCAACAAGAGAAATTGTTGTGGAATAAAAAGTGTGAGAAGCCGTGAACGTTTTCTTTAAAGTGTATATTTATTGTTTTTGTAATTATACATGTTATGATACGTTAAGTGTTCATAATGGTATTTGTGACGCTACACGTGTTTCAAGTCTAAAATTGACTCTCTTTAGGCGAATAAATTTGAGGCTTTTCGTGAGAGATCCTTTTACTTGTTGTTTTATAAATAAGTAGGAAAATAAAAAAAAACAGTAAAACAAAATAAAATAAATCAAATGTTGGCACGTTGAATGGTCTGTTTTTTTTCACATCAGCATGTGTCTAAATAGATAAACAGATAAATAAATAAACAGATGAATGAATCATGTCTTTATCCCAATTTGAAGTGGGTTTGGTCTGGGGGTGACCTTTTTAGTGTGTTAAAATTATTTTCTATTCGCCTTAGCTTATCTTATAATCGGTCATTTGGTTGATTTTTATTGCTTGGACGGTGTTTTGAATTTGGCGTGTGTGTTTGCGTGAGTGTATGTGTTTGTGTGGGCGTTTTTTATCTATTTATTTCGTCTGTATGTTTTGGATTTGTTTTTATGGGTAGTCTGGTTCTTTGTTATTGTTTGGTGCTATCTTTTGAGTTGGGTGTGTGTGTATGTATGTATGCTGTGTATGTGTGTGTGTGTGTATGTAAGCATGTTTCTGTATATTTTTCAGTGTGTGTGTTTATCATGTTGTTTTGTTCAGCGTGGGCTTGTATTTATTTTATGAATCTTTCTTCCTGCATTTTTAATATTTCATAATCTGTGTTTAGATACAATGGTATGACACTAAATTTGCCATCACTACATTCATGCAGATGTTGGGAAACATAATTTCCTGTTACATAATAATTTTATATTGCTCTTATGAAGAGAAATCCTATTGTTCAAGCATTGTGTCGCTCCTACGTATATCTTAGCGCATTTGTCGCATTTTAGAGTGTAAACTACATTTTTCGAGTTGCAGCTCAGATCCGATTTTATTTCGAATGTAGTTGCGTTTTCGAACTGGAAGTGTTTTCTTTCTATTATTATGTTGCATACTCCACATGTTTTTTGCTGCATTTTGTGACCCCCTGTGTTGTGTGTTGTTCTTCGAATTTCGATGAGGTGAGGATGTCTTTTACCTTTTTGGGCTGGCGTTTGCTGTTAATTATTTTGGTTGTCTTTAAGATTTCTTTTATTTTTTCATTATTGTTGAGTAATTCCATGTGGGCTTTGATCTTTGTTAATAAGTCTGGATCGTTTTATTGTGAGTGGAAACGTATGCTAGAATGTTTTCTTCTTTGTCGTGTTTTTCTATTTTTTCTTTTTTGATTCCGGAGGGATTCTAATGGTATTTTTCCTGCTAGTTGAAAACCCTTGTCTATTAGTGATGTGGGGTATCCTCTCGTTTGTAATGTTTTTCGTAATTCTTCTAGGCGTATTTTATGGAGGGATTTGTCAGTTACTGTCGTGTAAATTCGTCGTGCTAGGGAGTAGAGGATAGATTTTAAACAGCTTTTTGGATGGTGACTCTTGAAGTGGAGGTATTGTTGAGCGTCTGAGGGTTTGTGGTAAATGCCTGTGATGATGTGGTTGTTTTCGTTTTTATGAGTATGTCTAGAAATGGTAATTCTTTATATCTATATTCTAGTGTGAACTTGATTTTTGAGTGCAGTTGTTGTACTATGTTTTGTAGTTTGTTTATGTCGCCCCATGAGATAAAACCGTCATCCAGGAATCTTTTCCACGATTTCGTGAATTTTGTTTTTATGTTTTTTCTGTATTTATGCCCTACTTGGATGTATAGGTTTTATTCTAGATATGCTAGGGTGAGTGTTGCATAAAGTCGGTGCCATTTTTGTTCCCATCTCGGTACCTTTTGTTTGTATATAACTTTTGTTGTTAAACTGGAAGGAATTGTTGTGTAAAATTAGATCTATACTTTGTAAAATAAATTCTTTTGTGAAGCGTGTGGGAAGTATTACATATATTTCTACATATACCCACATTCATACGTATTCCACATATTCCTGTCTATTTCATATATTTCTATATATTCCATATATCTCTACATAATATATATTCATATATATTTCATATATTTCTGTATATTCCATATATTCCTATATATTATTATATATTTATACATATAAATAAATACATATATATTTATACATCAGTACATATTCCTCTATCTCCAATATATTCCTACATATTCCATATATTAATTTGAATTTCAACCTTATATAATATTAAAGATAAAACTATCGCGCAAATTCTACACTGAATCTCGACTGATATACAAAAAATGATTTAAAACTCTAACTCTAACCCCGTCCTGTAGTTGACAGAAAATAATGATCAATAGTCGGTGTCAGAAAATAAGGCCTTATAGAGAATAAAAGCTCTCAACGTGGCCTTAGATCGATTGTGTGTGTATCTATATTTGTAAGTATATATATATTTTGTGTCTTTGTAAGTGTATGTGTGCGGAAGAAGAAGAGTTTCAATATTTGATTGCATATTTTGTCGAATTTTGCTAAAACACAGGAAATTTCACTAGAAACAAAAAAGTGAGTGCTAGATTGGTATGTGATGTCAGTGAATACTGGAAATTATCATCGAAGATGAAAAAACTTGAAACAAGGAAAAACTTGAAACAGCAGAAATGTGGTTCTAAAAAAGAACCTTAAAAGAAAATTAATAGTGAGCATCAGGAAAAGACAACTGAAGTTTCTCGGACATGCAATGAGGAAAGAGGGCTTGGAGAACCTTATACTGACAAGCCAGATAGGGAGAAAAAAGTGACAGAGGAAGGCAGCGGCTAACATATTTGAAGGGCCTGAGCAGGTGGATGACAAAACGGGGTTGCGTGGTGTAACAGGAGAATACTTGCTAAGAACCACCAGGGATAGGGAGACGTGGAAAGCCATGATCGCCTACGTCCTGAAAGAACAGGGCACATAGAAGAAGAGAACAAGAAGAAGACTGGCATTCTTTGAACTGCCAGTGTGCAATAAATAAATGGTCATGGTTTGAGAAATAAAACTGCCGATCTTCTCAAATAGACTACCGACGTGCAAGAAGAGTAGAACCCGCCAAAGTAATTGTGATGCACGTGATTCAAAACTGCTAAAAGAAATTCCATGATTTGTAATAAGTTTGAGTAGACTTTTCGTATTTTTCTTTTTCGTGTGTGATTGTAATCGCTCTGAAAGTGTGCCTAAGAGATTGGCTGTAGTTCTTACAATGAAGAGAAAACGGACAGTTGCTAGATTCTTTTGCTTCATTCCTTGTCCCTTTCTCTTGAAGGCTTGTGAATATTCCATCTTGTCTGCCAGTCGCTGATGAACGAGCACGCAAAGAAAGGCGAACCGCAGAGGAGATAAGAAAGATTAACAGGGACAGGCAGAGAAATGGCGGCTGTGAGATCGGAGGTTAGAGATTTGTGGGAAACCAGTGAATGGCGGGTGGCGTAGGAGATATTTTTTCTCCTGACCGATCAAAGCAAAGAACAAAAATAAGGAATCTGATCAAAAAAAAAAAAATCTCCGAGATAAAGATGAGGAACAGAACGGAAACAAGGTTATAGAATGGATTGATGTTTTTGCCTGAGTCGGAAGGTAGTTATAGCCTGAAGTTGGTGGCGGGGAAGGCACTCACCAAAATAATATAGCTCTGGTGGAAAGCGAAGTTAGGCTGCGTCCTTACATCGATCTTTATTTCCGCCTTCCTCGGGAAAGGAAACTGCAATGTGGCTTGTTTACTTGAGTTTAGGAAAATCTGAAACCCGCATTTCAAATAACGGCAATCTCCATTCAAAACAGAAGAAATAAAGGCAATAAAAAAAGAAAAAGACAATTTTATATCAAACTGCATTATTGTATGAACTACAAATAGTTAGAAATAGGTAATCTATTGAGAATTCTCAGCGCTGAAAGCGAGAGCCTCCTACAAATATTATGTTTTTACGTACTTTCTTCAGAATATGCAGGTTTTAATATTAAAGGTGAATTACTGGTATGCTAAAAGTTAGCATGATATTTAATTTGACATTAATTAAATCATCATATATAACGGTGATAGATATTTATTTTCGTTTAAAAGATATGTATATGAAATGTGGGTTGTGGTGCAGTGGATATCGATTGGGGATGACAAATCAAGGTGCCGAGTTCGAATTCCAGTTGAATTCCTTGAATTTATTACGTACAGATACCCTTGGGAAAGGTACTAAACCGTCTCTTCCCTCCAGTTATCGGTTAAATAATAGGTCAGATTGGGTTGTATAGCTTTGGCTGGTAACCAGTCTACCACAGAAAGCAATGGCAACCTACTACGGGATAAATCTTCTGCCGAGTCAGTCATGTCTCTTTCGAGACATGATTACCCAAAGTGTGTATCACGTATGGCACTTGACTGACTGATATGAAATTATTTGTTAGCCCTTCCGCTTCGTGTATTATCATTTCTGAAATTAGAACATCGGTATCTTGTTTCTTCTTTAAGAAGATTGGCTCCCTTCAAAGAATACTTGCAAGAGCCCAGTAATGATTATATCTTGATGGATAAACGATTAAATATGATGCTTATCACCAAACTTCCGATAAAACTAGAAAAGATGTAGCAACACAAAATACATAGATCCGCACTGCTGGCTATACCAGAATTAAATCGAGAAAAATCAATGCAGAAAACAAGAGGAAAAACATCGAAAGGGGAAGAGAAATTATGGGTGTTTTAGTGGATTCCGCTGTTCTGCAAAACAAACCCAGGAAATCTAAAAGAAAATGAAAAGTAAGGTGTCGATCTTGGTAGCGATCTGAGAAAATTATGAAAAGGGAAAGTTACAAATGTGTCAGTCATGTTTCTTCTTCTATGTGCCGTTTCCTTTCAGGACGTAAGCGATCATGGCCATTTCGATCTCCCTATCTCCTTGTCGCTCTTAAAACCCCTTCTCATGTTATCCCACTCAACCCCCTCTCCGCCATCCACCTACTGAAGAACATCATTTTATCTTGTCTCTTTTTCCCTTATCTGTCCTGTGAGTATCAGATTCTCCGAGTCCTCCTTCCTCCTTATATGTCCCAGAAGCTTCAGCTGCCTTTTCATGACGTTAAGTATCAGTTTACTTTTTGTGACCATCCTTTCCAAAACCTCGTAGTTGCTTATATGTTCCGCCGATGGTATCCTCAGCATTTTTCTGTAGAAACTAGATTTCAGCCGCTTCAAGTCTTTTCTTCATTTTTTAGGGTATTGCCCAGCATTCGCTGTCATATTGAAGGACGAACATCACATAACAATCCTGTAAAATTTTCCTGTGTTTCAATAATCAGCTTCTGGAATGCATTTTTGCCATGCCAATACGTCTTTGCATCCAGTCACACTTTCCATCCTCTGTTAGAAGACTTTTCAGGTATTTAAATGTCTGTACCTGCTTGATTTCAGTATCCACGAATTGTAATTGTCATTTTAGGCTTTTCTTTTTACTGATTAACATGCATTCAGTTTTCTTGTAGTTTATATATAGTCTTTTCTTTCCGCTTTCTTTAAATCCTTCCTGCAGGAGGTCTTGTAGTTCCTCAACCGTGTCTGCTGTCAGCACTGTATCATCTGCGTATTTCATATTGTTTGGATTGTAGCAGCTAATGACCAATCGTGGCAGGACTTATAGCGCTCTCAGAATTGTCTCGGTGTATAAGTTGAATAAATCTGGTGAGAAGATACATCCTTGTCTTACACCATTTTCTCTCTTTGTATATCTGCTGAAATCGTTTCTTGTCCGCATTCCTGCCAATACAGGTTATAATGTATTTCTCGAATATATCAAAAGGTTGTCGAGCGTCTCTATCAGGTCTTTGTGTCGTAGCTTGTCGAATGTCTTTGTGATCTCTATGAAACACATGTAGACATCATTCTGCATTTGTATTGCCTTTTCTGATAACAATCTGAACATAAATATCGCGTTCCTTGTTCCAGAATTTTTGATGAAACCGCACTGTACTTGTTCTATCTCTGGCCTGATTCTACTGTGCGCTCTATTTATCAAACTTTGAATGATGAGTTTTGTCACGTGACTCATTACGCTGATTGTTCAGTGGAGTCCACAGTTGTTTGTAATTGGCTTCTTAGCAATGCTATGAAAAGCAATCTGCTTAGGCCCTCCGGAATATCACTGGTGTTGTACATTTCATTTATTATTTTTATGATTTTGTCTCCGCCGAAATCTTTTAAGGCTGCCAACATCTCTATTACAATGCCATTTGGTCCTCAATCTTTGTTTCTATTCAGTTTGACCAATTCAGCTTCCACATAAGTTTTTAATAGTTCTGGTTCTTCGGTATTTCTGTTTACTGTCGGTTGCTTTCTCTTCTCGTGAAAGACCTCCTATATATTGTTCCGACCGCTGAAGTAGTTCCTCTTTCTCTAATATGAGCGTTCCATCCTTGGATTTTATATATTCTGTTGAGGAGCATGTATTTTATGTTGTGAGTACTCCTATTTAATTAGGCATGTCTTCTTTATTAGTCGTGCTCAATCCCTCTTTTCCCGCACATTTATTGTTGAGCTATTCCTCTTTAAGACTGACTGCATTTTCTCCCTATTTCGTTGTGTACCTTCCATTGTTTTCTATCTCTTTTGCATCATGTCCAAAATCTCATCTGTGAGCCACTCATTTTTCCATGTAGGTTTGTTTTCCTGTAGGATAATATCGTTCGCCAATATCACTAATGCTTAGTTCGTACCATTTCATGTTTTCCTTTCCAATTTGTCACTCATGTATTTTTTTCACACTGGCTGTGTATTTTTCTTACAGTTTGAAGTCATTCACGATTTTTTTTGCACCCTGGCTGCTGTAATAGGCTTCTTCGTTCTTCGGAGTTTATGATATATCCCGGAAAGGGGTAGATATCTGATTCGAGGTAGTTAAGCGGTTTAGGCAAAGGTAACCCGGTAGGACAATCTAGTAATGGATGGTACTCGTAGTATGCAGTATAATGAGACGTAGGTGTAGTCATCAGACGTAGAACAATAGCTGTAGACCTATGCACTTCTATGCGTCCTCGCCTTCGTCTGTATTTATGGCTGACACCAGCCAATCACATTATTGTGAGGGGGAACCAAGGTGTATGCATATTTATTACATATTCATTACATCAGTTTACATATTACCAGGAGGTTTTCGTCTCCACAATCGTAACTTGGCCAAGTTTTACAACGAGTAGTTGCATTCCTCAATCTTCTGTTTATAGGTATATAGTATATTCAGTTTTTTGAGCTACCGTCTTGGATCGCCATGTCAATAATAGTATATTGTGTTCTTGAAACCAGGTGTTGTTTATTACTTGATCTTAGGCTGTGCTCCATTAAACTCATTTTTTTCTTCTGTCATTGCAGATTTCTAGTCTAACGTTGCCAAATTTTTTACCTTCCTTCTCCTTACCTGCTTTAGCATTCAGATCTCCCTTGATAATTCTAAGTTTTTGTGATTTATACTGAGCCTTGGCGATGTCACAGTGCTTTGCGTTGTCGGTGCATACACTCCTATAAGAGCAATGCTAAAGGAGTTTCTTTTCAGTTTGACCACGAGAAATCTGTCTTTTAATATCTTTTAAAGGTTTAATCAATTTTAATGAAAACAAATGGTTAAATAAAATTGAAAATAACAAAATTTAGCGGTGGGAAGCGTGGGGAAAATAAGGGAAAATAAATGCGTGAATATATGTTTTGAAGCAGAGAGGGAATGAAAGGTGACAATATGTCAGCCATGAAAATATAAAGAAATAATGTCACATTAAAGTGCACAAAAAGATATAAAAAGACCGAGATGGATATCAGACTGAGTTTGATATGTTGATAAGTTTTAAAAGATAAATTAGATATTAAGGAAATGTGCAAGTTTTAGAAAAGCAACTGTAGCACTAAGTTTCAACATTTTTGTGCGAGTAAATAAGTTATAGCCTGTTAACACAGAATGTTCTTGCCAAATTACAGAGACACCTATTTTTTGGTACATGATAGGTTATGGTGACGTTAGTGCAACGCTCAAATCGAATATTTCTTGCCCCAAAACTGGCCGCATATCCCCAGCAGCTGACAATGTTAAGGTAACGTTGAGAAGACCAGTAGCTGAAAAATTCCGGTCTGGCACAATTGTAACAACAGAATACTTTATATATAGAAGGTATAAAGTTTATTTTCGTTCTATTTTAATTAAAAATCACTAGTTTGTAAATTTTTCAAATTCTCCACTCCCGGTTATTATCTATTTTTGGTTAAGGCAACATATTTGTGGGAAGGTTTTAGGGAGTTTACCAAAACTTTTCTGAAGCGTGTTTCAAATCTTTCAGAATATTTTGCAACATTATTTTGTTAGTTGTGGAAAGAAAGAAAGAAAGAAAGAAAGAAAAAAGAAAGAAAGAAAGAAGAAAGAAAGTGTAATAATAGACTAAAACATTAATAAACTGATACATAAAGAGAAACATCAAAAGTAATAGAAATAAGAAGGGCTGATAAGAGGTTTTCTGCCCAATGATTGTAAACTAAATTCTCTTTATTTAATTAGAAAACCTTGCCGAAAACCTTTCAGCGTCGCTCATATAAATTGAGGTCGGGAGAGAGAGAGGAGGAGGAGAGAATGTGAAGAAAGAGTTTGAGAAAGAGAGAGAGAGATTGAACATATCTGTGTATTTTTGTTTATTCATTTAAGTATTCCCAGTCGTTATTCGCATCATTTTGTAACCGTATGCAAGTTGCTTATATTCTTGTTAGGTTTTAGCTGTTAAATTTCCGAGTAAACAATTAAACCAGCGAAGCAAAACACATTTCTCTCAGCATCGAATAAGATTTCTAAATTGGAAAAAAGCTATGTAACACCCACATAAACTGGCATTTTGTAGAAGATGTAAGTTCATAGAATTACTTTTAGTCATTTGCTTTCATTTTGTGAATCACGAATCGTTTGGACGTTGTCCTTTCCTTTCATCTTTTTAGTAGCTGATATATAATTTCTTCTTCTTCTTCTTCTTCTTCTCCTTCTTCTTTTTCTTCTTCTTTTTCTTCTTCTTCTTCTTCTTCTTCTTCTTCTTCTTATTATTATTATTATTATTATTATTAACACTTCTCTTTTGTCACAAAGAATAATTTGTGGATTGTACAGAATTTTTTTTAGAAATCTCTTCTTTGTTTTAATAACTGAAATGAACTGTTTCAAAAGGACGGAAATTACACTTGGATTGTGTGAATTTTTCATTTTAACAAACTAAAACCAAAAAAACCTTCCCGAAAATTTTATGCTAATGTGTTGATATAGAATATTCGGTGTTAATAATTTTCAAGATTAAAAAAATCAGAATATTGAAAGTTTCATTTCCTTTGGAAATACCAAGGTCATCAGGACATATTAAACTGCTTCTAAACCGAACTAGAATTTTTTGCTAAATATAACGTTCTTTTAATAAAAATACCGATTTTTAAAATAAACCCCAAAAAGATTGAAAAAAATCGATTGCAAATGTGTTTCTGCAACCTAATGTCAAAACTGCAAAATTCAACAAGAATAATGTAAATTGAGTTTTATGAAAATAGAATTAATATTTTTGATAAACTTGCGTTCGTTCAGTCAGTCAGTTAAGTGTCATGCTTAATACACGCATGGGCGATCAACTCTCAAAACACGCCATTAATATTTTAAAGACAATAAATATGAAAACACAGACGTGAAAAAAATATATGACCATCACGAGTCCCGTGACTCTCTGTAGGGGAACCATAGTACAGCAAGTGTAGTAGAAGTGGTGCGTATTGTGCAAGATAGTCTTACGAATCCCTCTCCAAGCTGGTTTTTAATTCAGAATCTTTCTTCTTTTACACCGGTTGTCACCATAGGCTATTGGACGAAGACTGGTCTGCTATTTACCCATCGATATAAAGAGAAGAGATGGATACAAGCTATTCAAAGTGAATGTAATGAATTCTACTGTAAATCGATCACGGTGCCCCAATTCTTCTAATCGTATCACATTTCATTACTCCACCGTCTCTCAAAATGTGTGACATTGATTGCGGCATCATATCTAACGCCTATAGATATTCTTTTACTTTTTTAAAAGGTGATCAATGCAACATATATCGTAGAGCATAATATAATTATAATCTATTTTACTTTTTATCGTAGAAATTCGGAAAAAAGAATTGTTTTTTGAGATAGTGTTGTGGTTAGTAATCCAGGAATACAATTAGTAAGGAATCTATATAGAAAAGTCCTTGAAGTGAAGCCGTACTAGAATTAGTATGTCCACGTTGGAAGCTGACGGGTGCTGTGTAATGCTATTCTGGCTTAGTGGAGCTCAGAGCTTCTATGAACCACTGATGCTGTATTCTCCGTGAAACTTTGGTATCTCTTATTATCTGTCGGTATCTTACGGTAACCTACGGATCTCTACAGTAACTGGCGGGAGTATATGTATACTCAAGTTGAGTCCATTATCATAGAAAATGGGAGATCCCAAAACAGATAGATAGATAGATACTCTCAGAAGTTCAGTACTTTTTAATATAATATGCAAAATAAGATTTTTTTATTACATGCAATGATTCATTAGTTTTTATATTCTAAGGTGTTTTATAGAACAAGGAGTAAATCTTGTGAGATTTAAAAACAATTTTCTTAATTCAAGATTTCAAAACCTTATGATATTTCCAGTTCATTCTAGTGCTTAGCAGACGAATGAAATAAACTGGTGTGAATTTCCAGCAATTTACAAAACAGAAAAAAATTACAGATTCAACAAATCATAAACGTTACTTATATATATATATATATATATATATATATATATATATATATATATATATTGTTTCATTTTTCATTAAAATTTATATTCGTAATCAATTAACTATTCAAATATTATACTTTTCAGTCGTAAGAAGTTTGGATGGTATATCAGTTGGACGAGGAATGATTTTGTTCAGTGTCATCGTTCTACTGTTATTTTTCTCATTTAGCCATGGGCTCCAATACCGTTGGGAAAAGTATGAATCCGTCGCTTCTCCCTACATCTATAGGTTAAATAGGAGAACAGACTGGGTTCTATAGCCTTGGTTTGCAATCAGTCTACCACAGAAAGTAATGACAACCTACTGCGGCAAAAACTTTTGCCTAGTCAGTCATGTCTCTTTCGAGAAATAACTGCGTGTATCACGTATGGCATTTAACTGACTGGCCGTTTACTTTTATCTTCTACTGTTATCAGAAACTATCATAACCCCAACCTCTCTCTCAACAAACTTATCACAAACCTCTTCGTCTTTGTCTCTCCTCCTTCTGTTCCTCTCTTCCTACTTCCGCTAGTTTTGTTGAATAAGGCTGACATTACAGGTTAACCGGCTTCTTTTTTCTCTCCTCGATTGGGGCTGGTATGCCATTTTGACAGAGTCAATTCAGGTTTCCAGAATCTTACGATATTAGTGATTGACTGGAAAATTTATTGTGGCTCCCTCTGTGTATGTTGTATACCAGATAAAAAGATTTTGTAATTAATCTCTGTTGGGGTGGTAAACTTTTGCCTCTTCGCGTCCTAAAAATACTTTGTGAATCACACTGGAATAAGAACTCTTACATTAAAATGATAACTACAGGTAATATAATAACAAGTCTATTCTTCCTTAACTCTTCAAAGAATTTCCGAGCCGACTTTCCTTTGGCACATCCTGTGTGTTATTTTCCCTTCGACCTCAGGAAATGCGACTAGAGCGAGACTATGGCGATTTTCATTGTTGGATCTGATTCTTCCACTGTCTTCTTGCCTGATGAGCTCTTGCTTATAAGAGCGACTCGCTACAAAATTTGACATCGATATTTTTAATCTCTTTGCCCCGATAGTCCTAATCTTAAGTGATCTTGTTAATTAACCATATGAGTTCAGATATCATTCTGTAAAGATAATTGTGTTCCTGTGTGATCAACATAAACAAATCCTCAGCTAGGTAATTGACAAAATATTTTGTCTGGAATAATTTGTAAGAACATACACGTTTTGGGTAGATAGTGTAATGTAAGTAAACTTTAAACCTAAAATTAAAACCAAAAATATGTCCCTTTCTTTGTCTGCAATAATTTGGCTTTGTCTCTTCAGTAAGAACACACAAGTTTTGAACAGATCCCATAATATTAAACAAATCTCTCAACTTGATTTCTAAGAACCGAAGAAATTTCAATAACACATTAATCATGTTTTTTTTTGTTATCCACAAGAGGAGGATCGGGTCCGATACACTCGTTTATCTTAATTTTACTGAATCTTTTCGAGTTAATTCTGGGTCTACTTCCATTTGGAACATTTCTTAAATTCATTATTTTAAAATATAACTTTTAACACCTTTTTTCTCATATTTCTCTATCATTCAACCAACTCTTCTGAGAAATGTAATATTTATTAGCCATTTAGTAATCCTTCAAAATCACCATACTCCAATTTCATGCAATTAAACGTTTAAATGAAGTGAGTGCCCTGTTACAAAGGCAAATGAGTTTCATTAGAGATGAAATAGATTTATTGGGGAATACAAAAAATGACATTAATGATTTGTAAGACATAAGTTTTTCCGAAGGAAGTCAAATTTAGATGAAACCCAATCGTTCCCATTGCTGAAAAAATGACAAACGATTGTTCGAATTTCTTGAAATGTTCAAGATTAACGGGGGCATGCTGAATAGTATTCCCAAAGATACAGTAGAAGTCCCAAAATGGCTCGGGTTAATTCATAATCCAAAATTTTATCTCATAGCCATCAAACTGTACAATATAATATCAAGACTATGTATAAAAGGAAGCTGAATTTGAAGCTTTCATCAAAAATGTAAAAAACATAAAATAAAATAGACCTAAAATGTACACTTTAAGTCGACATTAAAGAAAACAAGAGGCATTATATTGAACTGAACTACATAAAAATGAATTCAATTTGTGCAAAAATAGTTTTTGTACTTTAATAAGCGAAATTCTGTAAAATAACTGAAACAATTTTGAGAGAAATACGATGAATCCTGGCAAGTATTTGTTGAAGTCACAATCTCAGCAATGGTAGATACATTGATGACAAGGTGCTGATAGCAGATACTGAAAAGAAAATGCAGGACCTCCTACAAAAGGTAGCAGGAGAAAGCGAGAAGAAAGGACTGAGCATAAATTAAAAAAAAAAACTGAATCTATGCTCATCAGCATAAAGGAGACCCAAACATGCCAACTACAGGTTGGAGAATCTAAAATATAAAATGGAAAGCATTCTGACAGGAGATGAAAAGTGTGAATCTGAGATCTGATGACGCTTTAGCATGGCCAAGGACGCATTTCAAAAGCTAACCAGAGTACTGAGTGACAGGAAAATCTTATTGGAGTGCTAGAGTGTTACGCGATATATTTTTTTTATATGACAGCGAATGTTGGAAGATCTTTTTAATGATGAAGGAGAGTCTTGAGGCAGCAGAAATGTGGTTTTATAGAAGGATGCTGAGGATACCATGGCCCAAAAACGTGAGCAATAATGAAAAGTTGGAGAGGATGTAAACAAGAACAAACTCATACTCAACATCAGGAAGAGAGAAGAGTTTCCTTGGGCAAGTAATGAAAAGGAGTGCCTGGAAAATCTAATATTCAAAGAACGTATAAAGGAAAGAGAGATGATGGAAGGAGGTACGTATAAAGGCTTGAGAAGATGGAAGGAGGTGTGAAGTTCGGGTGAGATACCGAAAGGAAATATATTGAGAGTGATAAGAAACAGGGCCAAGTGAAAGTCCATAAACGCCTACGTCCTGTAGACAACAGACTAATTCTTTATTTCCTTTCACCCCATGCACAGTGACAAAGCCACTAACATGCAAATGGTTATTAAGAATAAAAGTGATGGAAACTTTGAAGACGTTCTTGATAAAAAAGTTGAATAAAACTAATAAGATTCAACGAAACAGATGACGATATTGCATATTTGTAGATTGTAGCTGACACAAAAGCAAGAAGCTGGAAGATTAATGCATAGGCAAGAAATGCGAAAGAGAAAACCATTATAATAGAACGTTCGTTTACATTCAGCAATTTTAACTGTTAAATGATGAAACCTAGCTACAACTATATTAATTTGATCATTATTTCTTGGCTACGAAGCAAACTCTATTCTCAAAGGAAATCCTTCAGAGGTTATGGAGAGTTTAAGAAATTAAAAAAAAAACTATAATCAGAGAAACGTCTATATTCAGTCTACAAAGACCAAAAAATACCCATTAGAAAGAAAGAAACAAGTAACTAACCAAACAAGAAATTCAAAAAGTTAAAAAATAAAAATAGATTTACTGAATAGAATCTTTTCATTGACTTCAAGAAAAGCAATCATAGTCTAATGTTTCATCGACTTTATAATAATATAAGTTTTATCAGTAAAGAAAAGGCTACACTTAACCATTCATCAAGTGCTTCATCATTTGTAAAATAAAAAACCGTCAAATAAATCATATTGTTATGAATAGTTGTTTCATTTCTCGTAATAATAAAATAATAATCATGACGTTTTTTTTCTTGAAAAAATGCAAAGTAAAAGCACAAATTTACATATCGATCAAAATGTTTAAGAATCAAGTTTATTGCCTAAATGTAAAACCAAATATAGCTTAAATCACTTCACAAATAAAAGTATAGAAACTGAATTATTAAATCTAATGAAATTGGAATTGTTTCATAAAAACTCAAATCCAGAATATAGGCTGTAAAATTATAAAAGGCCTTCAAAAGCATAAATTTAATTTTAATTTTCTCCTGAAACAAAAAATGAGTAGAGATGAATCTGCTTACCATTAATTAAATAAATGCGATTGGACAAGAAAAACGTTGATCTGTTATTCTTAATACAATGTCTAATTTACCAAAATTAGTTTCTAATTCCTGATGAGTCAGCTAATAGGAAAATATACTCTGTCGATGGAAGACACAGACAAGTGAATAAAGATATTTGTAATGTAGATATTTGTAATATTTAATGGCTTCGAAGTTGCCACCGTTTTACGCTGGCAATATAAATATATGACTAAGTCCATGAGCAAAATATTTTCATTGATTCAACATAACTTCGAAGCCATTAAATATTACAAATATCTACAAGTTGGAACATAAGTTTCTTCCTTCCAGAACAATTTGTAACGGTCTTTAGTGAAGTAGTGCAAGGAAAAGACTTATCAGAAAAAAATTTATATGAAATTAAATTATTCAAAAGTTATTGTCTCTATTCTCTTTTGTATAGAAATATTTTCAGAACGCGCTTCTATACCTTCGGATGCGAGAGTTCATTTCAAGAAGTACTTCGTCGACAATTATGCTATTTTACCCAGGGGCACTACTTATTCTCCTCACCCCTCATGTATAACAGTATATGTCTGCCAAAAAGTAGAGTCAAACGTTTTTTATACTGCCGCTTACTTTTCTGAACAAAAATTATATATGAATGAATTTGCAAAAAGAAATACATAGCATATATGTATATTTTGATGTTAGTGATCATAAACAAACATCATACTGAGTGGCTGGAGAACTCCGTCACATATCTTGCTGGTGTACACACCATGAATTTTTCAATCACTCAGTAACTTACGCAGGTGGTGGAGTTCCCCACGCGTTTCTGTAATAACTCTAATGGACACGACTCACTACTAGATCTCTGCTTTACCTCCACCTCCGACTCTTTCAATGGTAAGCAACTCTGCCCTCTGGAAAACTCTGACCATGCAGTAGTTTCCGCCTGCATCTCCTTCCGCCTCCACTCCACTCAAGAACATCTGACCAGCAGAATATCTTACTGCTACCAAAGAACCGATTGGGATTTCCTTGGAACAAAGTATTTAGCCTTCCTGTTGAAGACTGTGCGGCTGAGGTCTCCTCTTGGTATCGATGCTTTCATCCCTGCCAGGAAGTTGAGACTTAAATCCCACTTATCCCCCTGGTTCTTTCCTGCCTGCTCAGCTGCCATCGTCCACCGAAATCACTTCTTTCGGCTTTACCGGAGTCACGCGTCGGACCATAACAGGCGCTATTTTTTGCCTCGTCTCGCAATGAGTGCAAGAAAAGAGGTAAGTTGATGTCTTCAGCCAGAATGAAACGGTGCATATCATCCCATAAGTTCGGCTACAAAGACTACTGGAGGCGATGTAAAAGCAATAAGCCCGCAATTCCCCCTCAGCAATAACAGCAATAAGCCCGCAATTCCCCCTCTAATCAACGAATTTGAGGTCCTCACCTCTTCAACAGACAAGGCTGAGTGTTTCGCTCGCAGATTCTCCACTAACTCGACACTGGACTCGTCTGGAGTATCTGTACCCGACTTTCCTTCTCCGAACCCAGGCCTAACTGACTGAAATACTAATTACACCCTCGGTGGTCTCCAAAACAATTTCTAAGCTTGACCCTTATAAGGCGAGCGGTGGTGACGGAATACCAACCATTGTCATAAAGAAATGTGTTCCTGAACTCTCCTCCGTTCTCTCTAAACTTTATAATTACTGCCTCTCTGCTTCTTGCTTTTCTTTTGCTGGAAATCCTCCTCCGTGGTTCCTATATATATATATAAATACTGGAGAACTCTCTGACTCCGCTAATTATCGCCCTATCAGCCGATCTTTAGCAAAGTGTTCGAAGCCATTATCAACGCCGAGGTGATGCAACATCTCTCAGTCCACCGACTCTTCTCTGACAAACAGTATGGGTTCCGCTTCATCAGGTCTACTGCTGATATACTCACGACCATCACTGAGTATATACACCAGGCCCTCGAAAAGAACGGCGAAGCCCGAACTGTTGCTCTTAACATCTCCAAAGCGTTTGACAGAGTCTGGTATGCTGGCCTTCTATGCAAGCTGCAGGGCTATGGTATAACTGGACAATTGTTTGACCTGATCCAGTCATTCCTTTCAAATCGAACAATGAAGGTAGTATTGAACGGACAAACCTCCCAGTACTATTACACGAATGTGGGTGTCCTTCAAGGCTATATTCTGAGTCTACGCTTTTCCTTATCTATATTAACGATCTCCCCGATGTAATAAGATTCCAAGTAGGCATATACGCTGACGACACCACGGTTTACTCTCGTCTCGATCAAAAATCTGCCGAGGCTGACAAAGCAAACCTCACTGCCGAGCTTGAAAAAGATCTTCACTCCGTGGTGGACTGGGGTAAGAAATGGTTCGTAAATTTTAATGCTTCCAAAACGAAGCTGCTATTTATTAACCATCGCAGACAATCGTTCCTCCCGCCTATTAACATGAATGCTTCTCTCCCTGAAAGTAGAACACTGCGCTTCTTTGAATTAACTCATCAGACGTTAAGTGGGATAACTATATAGAATCCATAGCTAAATCCGCTGCTAAGAAAGCTGATTCGCTGAGAAGGGCCGGGAAGTTTTCCCTGTCCGAAACATTCCTGCACATATACAAATCTACCACCCGCCTATGCATTGAATATTGCTGCCATATCTGGTCGGGTGCTCCTGCTATCCACCTAGGGGTCCTTGACCAAATCCAATAGAATGTCTGTAATGTTATCGATCCCGATTTGATAGCTAGGATACAGTCGCTTTCTCACCGACTCAATGTGGCTTCCTTGTGTCTCTTCTACAAATACTTTCACGGCTTCTGCTTCGATGAACTTAGCTCACTGGTACCCCCTATATATGTATTTCCTCGAGCCACAAGATTAGAAACTAGGTCCAACTCTTTTACTGTGAAACTGATAAATTGTAAACGCAAATTCTACTCCATCAGCTTCTTTTCTCGCACTTCCCGCCTGTGGAATTCCCTTCCGCATACTTGCTTTCCCGACAGCTACAATCTTCAAGAATTCAAATGTAAAGTCAATAGTCACCTCCTGTTTCACTAATTTACAGCCTCTCTTTCATGCTTTTTTCTCCGTCTACCCCCCCCACCTCATAAGTATTCTCTTCCTTCTCATACTCTCTTCCTGACACCCTCTGTAACCTGTCACTCTTTCTCATAACAATCCTCCTATGTAACACCCTGCACAATAGTGCCTTACTTGGGGACACACGATTATATAAAAAAAAATGTCAGTAAAGTGCCATACGTGATACACGCTTTGGGCGATCATATCTCTAAAGATACATGACTGACTGGGCAGAAGATTATCCCGCAGTAGGTTGCCATTACTTTCTGCGGTAGATCGGTTGCCAGCAAAGGCTATAGAACCCAATTTGTCCTGCCATTTAACTCATATATGGAGGGAGA
Source organism: Ascarosepion bandense (assembly GCA_037127315.1). Classification (NCBI taxonomy): domain Eukaryota; kingdom Metazoa; phylum Mollusca; class Cephalopoda; order Sepiida; family Sepiidae; genus Ascarosepion; species Ascarosepion bandense. Next base: position 985,372 of record JBBBDQ010001054.1, on the reverse strand, counting down.
AGGGATAGATTATATTCCATTATTATATGAAGTATAATTAGTGGGGTATCAGTTTATTATTTCATAACAATAGAAAACCGATCCCCCACTTTACGCCCAGGAGCAACTTTAATTATGTTTCCAACTATTATATTCAGTCAGTCAGTTAAATGCCATACGTGATACACGTATTGGGCGACCATATCTCGAAAGAGACATGACTAACTGGGCAGAAGATTGTCCCGCAGTAGGCTGTCATTGTTTCTGCGGTAGACTGGTTGTCAACCAAGGCTACAGAACTCAATCTGTCCTATTGTTTAACCCATAACTGGAGGAAATGGACGGATAAATATCTTTCCCAAGCGTATTTGTATGTAAGTGAATGCCATGAATTCAAGTGGAATTCGAACTCGGCTTTCCGATCTGTCGTTCCGAGTCGATATCCACTGCACCACAACGTACATCCATATGCTATGTATATTTTTATCTTAATGATCATAAACAACGATAATGGTCGTTGTTCTGGTTTCAAAGTATTAATTTTCCTACTTGTAACTTCATCATCATCATAATCATCATCATCATCATCATCAAATCCGAGGTAGGTGAATAAAACTTAATATGAATATAGAGCAAAATGTAAAGTTAAATGACATCTTGGCAGGAAAAAATATAATTATTATAAATTCGAAATTATAGATGTTATATTATTCTTCATAAATAGTATAGTTCAAATAAGTGGGTCTTTCAAGAGAAATGAAAATTATCGCTAATTAGTAAATATCACACTTTCAATTGTTAGAATACAAGGAAAATAAACTTTAGATTCAATATAGAATTGAATGTCTATGATCAGAAGCTAAAAGCATCGAAGAAAATATATATCATGTGGTGAACCTGAATGCGTTCGTTTTGTAAGACATTAGAATGCCTCGGTGTAGATTTTGGTAGGCTTTATTTCTTTAATACTCCGACCACAGTATAATGAACACTTTATATTTTTCAGAAATGTTTTTATTTTTAAATCATGGCATGCCGTATATACATTCGCCATGAGAGTTCAACGTGACAAAAAATGAGACTTTTTAAGATCGGAAATATTTTTACACTTAAGATTTCAGTTAGTCCCACTTAAACGGAGAAACTTTGCGACTATTCACCTAAACCAATCCACTAAACAAAATTTCAGTCTAAACAGAGATAAGCTTTTGTGGAGTGTTAGTCAGTAAGTGGCATACGTGATACACGCATTGGGGGACCATATCTCGAAAGAGACATGACTGACTGGTCAGAAGATTTTCCCACAGTAGGTTGCCATTAATTTCTGCAATCAAGACTACAGAACCCAATCTGTCGTTTTCATAGCTTTTGCAAGGGTATTCGATCTGTACTTGGCATTTTGGGTTTTTGATTTTGCTGATAACCACATATTCAGCATTTTTTAAATTAATTCTCAGTCTTCCATCGTTTCGATTTCCTTTGCTACCTTCTGTAGGACGCCCTACATTTTTCTTTCCGTGTCTGCTATCAACACTGTGTTCTGTTCATATCTCATACTGTTGAAGTTTTGGCCGTCAATAACGAATCCTAGCAAAGGGTTTTATTTTTCTCGGAATTATTCAGCTGTATATGTTGAATAAGACCGGTGAGAAAACACACCCTTGTTTTACGCCTCTTTCTATTTTTGTATACCTGCTGAATTCAATTCCTATCTGTGCGCAACAGGCTGCCAATATAAATTTCTGAATATCTTAATGTCTTTCTGAAAATGTCGAGGTTGCCGGATATCTCGAACAAGTCTTTGAGGCATACTTGTTAAATGCCTTTGCGTATAAAGCACAGATCTCTTATCTCTTCAAATTCCAAACGCACCTTTTCTTTCAGTTATTGATCCGAGAAATTATCAGTTAAAACTGCTGCTGCTGATAGTGCTGTCACTAACAACAACATTAACAACAATAATAACTCAATTAGGGCTACATTCTTTTCAAGAAGAAACTTGAAGTCGCACAGAAATGATACCACAAGAAAATAAAGAAGGTGACCGAAAACAACCAACAGATATGGAATTTTAGCTTTCGAACAGAGCCCATCTTTGAGGCCACCGAACCATACATTCCTGTAATGAAATAGAAAAAATGCTTTTTCATCATTGTGGCTGTTATGGTGAAGGAAAACTAAACATTTCAAATATCTCTGTGTATGAGTCAGTTATAATATTAAATTTAGCATAGATTAAAAGGACACTGAAATTACAATACAAGACGTTGAAGACGTAATACAATTAATAAAAAAAACAAGATTGTAAAATTTGAAAAAGAAAACATTTGGAGAAGTTCAGAATTGATTAAGATAGCAAAGAAATCAATAATTCCATAATAAATGAACCTGATCTTATTTTAAACACCACAAGTTAAGCAATATAATCTGCAGCAACGGTTATAATTTTAGTACAAAAACCTCGTAAAACTAAAGTTAAAATCATCAAAGCGAAATTAAGAACCACCACGGCAAAATAAAATGGAGAAAAACATCAACGTTTTACAAAAAGAAAGCTCAATTTTAGATGCAATCCCAAAAGGAAAAATAAATAAATAAATAAATAAATAAATAGTGAGGGGTTATTAAAAAAAAACACATAAGTTTCTCGTAATAAGAGAAAATGAGAAAGCTTCTTTAGAGGAAACACTAAAGACCCCAAGAAAAAGTTATGACGAAAGAATTAAATTAAAAAAAATCAAGAATAAGGGAAAATATTCAATAAAGAAACGTTCAAAATACCAAAGCACACTGCAGATTTAAAAAAAATCTAGAATAAGATATGGGGAAGTAAATGAAATTATAAAAAAAATAATGCAGAATGGATCAAGAGAAAGAATGAATCAAGAAATATCAAGAAATAGAGTAATAATTATAAAAAAAACCCCATAGGAATTAAGAAATTACAATGTCACACAAAATGTATAAAATTTATATCCCCAGAAATAGGCAAATACCTAATTCCTGGCTAAATTAAAAACATCCATACGAAAACCGAATACGATCTCTGATCCCATAAACAACCCAAAATAAAATCCATATATGGTTCAACTTATGTTTAAATCTAGAAACAAAATATGGATGAACTATAACGATGTATTTTTGTTCTACATCAATGGATCCCAAGACTCTATAATTAATGAAATAGTTTTTGTTTCTTAAGAGCAAAAACAAAATAGTTTTTGAAAGAATATTTAATCTCATGCAAGGTGTGTCTAACACTAGTACGGAGTTTCAGTGGGTACATGGTGTATTGAAAAAAGGATAAAAATGGACGCAATTCAAGAAGATAGAAGATGGCAAGAAAAGCAAATAACGGAAGTTAGTTGCACAGGTGGGAAATGCCTTAAAAGAAACTATTTGAGTAGAAGTGGTGGTTACATTTAACTATTTCACCGGAAAAACGGTGGGAATTGAATGATTAATTTCATGTTAGGGATCAGGGAAAAATTTCAAAAGATCAGTTACCATGTAAATATTTGTAGAAGAGATATAGGGGAACCCCGTCAACTCACTGAGAAAGTGACTAAAATAGAGATGCTTAGTCAGGATCGATTATATTGCAGAACCTTGTTTGGATTTTATCAAAAACCTCGAGAAGAATAGCAGGAGCATATGACCAGATATGGCAATAGTATTCAATGCACAGACGAATGGTAGATTTAAAGTGGACTTTTTAAATAATACTAAACCAACCCAATGACAAAATCAAATGAGATAACTCAAAGACCAATAAAGAAAAAATTTGAGGAAATTCCCTTTCGGCTCTAGTGTTCGGATTCTCATTAATACCTCTAACGAATGAAATCACCATAAGTTCTTATTTCCTTATTCTACATGAACGACTTAAAACTGAGTAAAAGTGTTAAGTAAATAGAAGAGTTTTAATAACAATAAGCATGATTAATTGTTGGTATCACCATGGAATATAACGTAGAAAATGTGTTAAGACAAAATAATACCAGATACAAATAAATATGCTGACAAATGAAGTGTTCTTCATTGACAAACAAAAAAGTATATAAATGACTTGGCATGAATGAAAAAATAAAGACAAAGATAAGCATCAACTGTGAGACAGCATGCATGATTGTAAACAAAAAGAAATCTTAAGATGTGAACTAAAAATTGAAAATATCAACATCCAAGAAGCCCAGCAGTTAAAATCTTTGCGAAGAGTTTAAACAGAGCGCGAACAATATGACACCGAAATCTGAAGGTATATAAAAAGATGCATACCGAAAGGAAAGAAAAATAACCGAGAAAGAACAACATTTCGTTAGAAACAAAGAAAAGTGTGCTTAACTTCTATTACATATCAATCCAATAAATGCTTGGCAATCACCTCACAAGTAAAGAAAAAACGAAGCAACAGAAATGTGGATCCAAAGAAGGATTCTGATAATACAATGGATAGAGACCGTAAATAACAAAGAATTCTGAAGGTAAATAGTATAGGATATAAATCCTATATCACCCAACAATAAACCAAAACGCAAAAAGTAAAATTGCACACCGGCAAAAAAGGATCAGAACGACTTAAAACATTTTGGAAAAACCCAGACTAAGGCACATTTTACAAGTCAGTGAAAACTAAAATTCTGGATACTGATTGGATAGGAAATAGCAAATTGATCTATGACGCCAGTCAATTTTTTTCTCACCTAGAAAATGAAATGCCTTTCGGAGGCTGTCACATGACGAGATTCAATACTTAAGGACGTCCCCTAACAGGTCAAAATCAGTCAGAATGGGAGCGGTATCTGAAGCATCTCGTAGCAATGTAATGAAGAAAGCTCAAGTCGAGGTCATGTGGCGTCGACATATATTTATTCTACCTCTTTTTCCAATTTTCCTTTCATTGTTTTCACTCCATGCCACCAAAGAAAACAACAATAACAACAACAAGACATCTTCAAAAAACCAAAAAAAAAAAAACACTTAGTACAATTTATTTCTCCGTTTCACATTCTTTCTGACCCTGTTGCCAACCTACCAAAATAGGAAAAGGAACAAAGACTTCATTAGCTAAGTAGACTTTTTAATCTTTTTACATACACACATTCTGCTATCAACTATAAATTTTATACACTTAGCTACTTTGTTATTTAGTTCTATAAATAAAATTACACTTATTTCACAAACAAAATACTTTCATTTTTCCAACCATTTATTCAACCTTCTGATATTTTAAAATGTGGTGATTATCGGCTATGTTTTGTAAGTGGCCTTGTACCAGGCATGGCTGACACCCCTACAATAAATACGAAAAGGATGCATAATCAAAACCGGAGACATCTGAAATTCTTTCTACATACAGGAAGTATTGGAGAATTTGACACTCACAAGACACATCAAATGCAAAAGGGTCAGGGGAAAGCAGTGGATAATGAACTTGTGTGCATGGATTGCAGAAGAAAGATGGTAAGAATAGAAAATAAACAAACTAGCCACAATAAGTAAGAAGAGCCATGATCGCCCATATTCTGAATGGCATGGCACATACAAAAAGATGTAATAGTAGATAAAGGGGGATCAATAAAACTGTATAAAATACAAGACTAAATTTTAAATTATTAGCAATAATTTAATTCTTAATCTGATAATCTGAAATCTAAAAGACATAGCAAGAAAAGAAATATCCAGAAACACTTTTATCTGTATAATACGCACTTCACAAATAAGATACTGATTGACTCGACCTTTCTGGCTCGAGGGTGATGATCCAATTAGAATTTACATGCAAAGTTACAACCATAGATTTTGAAATGATGAATTAATCAATAATTGGATTCCAAAGTTTATTGATCAGCATCAGTGCTACTTTCAAACATTAATGAAAGGCAAAACCTAAAATTAAATTAACTACAGAAAAAGGAATAGGAAAGTTAAATACAAAAAATTGAGGAGGAAAACATTAAATCAAAAGCCAAATATTGGCTGAATTAACTTGAAAAACAAATGCGGTTAAAAGTTCTTACCTGGTCAATATCCGCAACGAACGTAAGAAAATGATGTTGTGAATTGAGATCTATCACCGAACTAAAAGCTAACAAAAGAAAACTATTAAAAACATAATTATGAATAAGAAAGACCAAAATATTAATTTATAATAGTAATAATACAATAATCACTTTTTTATTTCTCAATGATGATAAACAGTCAGTTGAGTGCCATACGTGATACACGCTTTGGGCGATCATGTCTCGAAAATGACATGACTGACTGTGCAGAAGATTATCCCGCAGTAGGTTGTCATTGCTTTCTGAGGTAGACTGGTTGCCGACCAAGGCTATAGAACACAATCTGTCTTATTATTTAACCCATAACTGGAAGGAAGAGACGTATTAATACCATTCCCAAGGGTATTTGTGCGAAAGTGAATGCAAGGAATTCAACTGGCATTGGTTCCCCGATTGGTTCCCCGATTTGTTGTTCTGAGTCAATATCCACTGCACCACAACACACATCCGCACATGATAGTACGCACCAAGAACTATTTTTGAAGAACAAATTGCTTATGTATACACTGAGTCTTTGTTGCATGGATTTCCTCTTCTATGTCGATTCCGAACACACTTAAGAAACATTATTACGAGAATAATAAGTATTACATTTTCTAAGTAACTCAATTTCAGTTTAAAATTTCAGTTTAAAAACCGTTTACATCGCAATGCTTTGGGTTTTTGAACTCAAATTAGCATTATAAGAAAATATACTCAAAAATGATAAATAATATTCATTTGGATCTAGGACCATGCTTCTATCTTAGTAACCTGGTGAGGATCGAATTCACTACTTTAAAGGATTGGATGGCGATACCACCATTCCGTGGTAGGTGCTTTTAAGAAATGAAGAGTAAAATATTGTTTTTAAAAAATGATTGTTTAATAAGGTATTACATACTTTAAATCTTTCCTAAAGAGATTTTCCCTGCGATTAATTATTTTCAGTACAGAATTATGAACGAAATAATAATTAAATCGTCAGTTCCGGATTTAATACTTATCAACTTTAGATTAAATTGTCAGAGATTAAAACAATGACGTGTGTTTATTTAATAAGCAGACTAAGTCAATAATTTGATCAAAACTTAATGATTTTAATTACAGTTATTAACAAGAAATTGATTCACAGAACTACAAACTTCCATTAATGAAGGAATTCTCTTCATAGAAATTTTTTCCCTCGCAAAAGTTCATGCATTCTTGAAATTTATCCTCTATTTCCTTAACAGTGTTTCTTTCTTTCTTTCTTTCTTTCTTTCTTTCTTTCTTTCTTTCTTTCAAGTCTGAAATCACTCTTTATATTCTGTGTTTGTATGGTTTGTTTTTCGTTTTTCCATCTTTAAAAACAGATTTACACTCGACAAAACTACAGGAATAATGCGTAGTAATTAAATGGAATATCGGAAGAAAGAGATTATTGTTACTAATTCCGACTTTGCTGTAAAATGTTGGCGTCCTCCTCTCGTGCAGTGACACATACAATTTTCTGTGGTTAATTGCGACAGCACACTCATCAAAAAATCCACACTACTTTCTTTCTTTTCATGAAACTTTCGAATGATTTTTCAATGCCTACTCATTTTCAATATTTTCTCATGCAAAACAAAAACATCACGAAAGCTCTTGGTTTTACAATGCCGGATTAACTTCATCAATCTAGATGTAAGAATACCCCTGACACAAATTCACATGTCGATGTCAAGGCTTTAAAAGAAGTAAACTTATTCTCTTATTTAAGGTTATTTTATCCGCTCTGATGCAAGAATACACAAAGAAATTGCATTAAGAATGGTAACGCTACTACAGAATTCGGCAGTTAATGCCACAGGCAATAGAATACACGTGATGTGGCATTAAAAATTGAAATAGATGCATATGAGTCATTTACTTGAAAACGCTCTATTACACGGTAGATGTTATACTTCACGTATATTCAGTAATTCAATTATTTCCACAAGCGTATATATGTCAAACCTGTGTCTTGCAATGAAAATACAAGGCCAAAAAATATTAAAATCCTGCCAAATGTGACATGACAGTCATTAAAGCCAGCCTTTGCAGTGAAAATACAGCTCATGTGGTTTGATAACCTAATAAACATTTATGACACTCAGATTCCAAAACAGATCACAACTTGTGAAATTCCCACAGGAAATAATCTGGACATTGCCTAATGGAGACTGCATATATTTATCAATAACTTGTCATTAACAAACATCTTTTAATTAAATGTCACAAGTTAGTTGAAATTTAGTTGTCATTTTAATTGTGTGCATCATGTATTCCTTTTATAATTTTCTATACCTAGAATTTTTAACAAGTGAAAACGCAAATATTTAAGTTTATGTGCAAGTAAATTAGAGGATAGGGTGTGTTGCTAACCGGTTATCGGCGAGCCGAGTTCAAATTATGATTTTTAACTTTCTCACAAAAGCCCTGATCTATCGCCACTAAAGCATTGTTTTAAATAATAAGGGTGACAAGGCTCTTCAGATTTAGGTGGCAGCTAAATCCAAGAGAAAGGAAAATTTGAATAGAACATGGTTGATTGGGTAACGAGAAAACCCTTCCTAATATTTTCAAAGAAGGCATAGCAATTCACAGAGAATGAAGTAGATGAATCTGTGGACCTTTATAATTAGATATGTTGTGAAGGGATACTTCAGAATTTAGATTAGAAAAATAAATATTTTGAATAGTTGTGAATAAAAATTGTGATGCCCTTGTACATTCAATGGTGCTAAATACGTCTCGAACAGCCTTACATTCCCAAATAGTTAAGCTTTTAATCTATCTATCTATCTATCTATCTATCTATCTATCTATCTATCTATCTATCTATCTATCTATCTATGTGTGCATGTATGTGTATGCGTGTGTGTGCCTGTATTTCTATAATCATTTCACGCCCAAGCAAGGCAATTATGACACTAAGATGGGAAGGAGGTTACTAAATAAAAGTTTTTATAGCGAAAAATTCACCTTATTTATTGAATGACCCTCGTAAAAGTCCTTATACCGAAAATTCACCTTATTTACTGAATGACCCTCGTAAAAGTCTTTATCCTGAAAAATTTACCTTATTTATTACCTTATTTATTGGATGACCCTCTTAGATGTCCTGATACCGAAACATTCACCTTATTTATTGAATGACGCTCGTAGAAGTCATTATACCGAAAAATTCACCTTATTTATTGAATGAACCTCGAAGTATATGAGAGAAACTACTATGAAGGAAAGAGGACAACCAACATTGAATCAAAACGTTGGATTCAATCAACGCTTTTCATCCACTGGGCTGTGTGTCCTTAAAACCTTAGTTTATGAAATTTTGGAAAAAAGCGTTGATTTAATCCAGCGGTTTGATTCAAAGATTTGTGAGTTCAATACCTGGCCACAGCAGATGTGAACACAAACTTAGAAAGGTGTATTAAAGAGAAATGACTGAAATCTGGAAAAAACATGTTTCATAAAACGAGAACAATCTTTCCTAGTGAATGAAATGAAAGGTTCAGTTCAATAATTCTAAGCACCTAAAGAAGGTCGGAGTGTAGAACGACCGAAACATTGTGAAAATGGTAACAAAGATGAGGACAACAATCTACACAATGTAAATAGCATAAGTAATTACAATAATTCATTACAGAAATAAATACGGATAAAAATTTGATACCTGATGATACCAGGAATGTCATTTATGAAAATTATAAAGAAAAATTGGCCCAGAGATAGAGTTCTGGTGAATGCTATTCAAGATAACATTTGATTTTAATATGTGCATGTGGTGCGTGGGGGATAGTGTATGCGTTTGTATGTGTGTGTCTGTTGTTTTGTTATTTTTTGCGGTTATCTTCAATTTTTAACTCCTTCCTTTCTCCTGCATGCATTATTTTTAGAGAGAAAACCCTGCATACAAATACTGATTTTACAGAAAAAAAAAAGGCAGCTATAAGATGCACGACACTAAGCCACATGTCGAGAAAGGGGTGAAAATCTACATGGAAACGCTTAAATAGGAATTCCTACTCCAACCGCCGTATTTTCGAGACATTGTTCCGTCCGATTATCACTTGTTCCGATCGATGGCTCATGACCTGGTTGAGCAGCACTTTAATTCTAATGAAATGGGCTAATTGTTAGTTAGCTTTAAAAGAAGTGTCGTTTTTCAACTTGGAATTCTAATGCTGCCAGAAAGATGGCTAGCAATAGACAATATTTCATTGATATATTTTTACTAAACTTTGTAAATAAAACATTTGCCTATAACTATAGCATACCTGAAAACTATTCTTTTTATCAAGCACATACACACTCACACACAAACACAAATATATATATATATATATATATATATATATATATAGAATGTAAAATCCTCGTAAAGCGAAGAAATAATCTTCAAACACAGCTCTACAAGGTTTAAAATATTTTTTTATTATTGAGTATAAAAGCAATGACTGTTTTCTTTAAATTTGAAACTTCCAAATTCCACGAAAAGTTCAACGGAAATATTTTTATTTTTTATTTTTCAACACAGCATAAAAGAATTGCATTAGTAAGAATGAAAACTTTTATGCGTTCACATAGCTCATGAGTCACATATTTGCGTTGTTTTATGTATGTGGTTAACTTTCAGCAGCCAACATTTAGCTGAATTTGTGCTCTCAATTGACATTGTACTTATTGTACTCATTGTATTCATGCTTATATTCGTTTGTTTACCTGTTGTCATTACTACGCTTTTCGGATTGTATAAAATATATTTTAAAAGCGAGAAACTATTTGCGAGAATGTACTCACTAAATATATGAAAAATGTGAATAATCAGTGTTTCACACAAAGAATTCTTGGTCAAACGTTTATCAAAACTAAAGACTAATTACGTGAATTACACAACTATATTTATAAGAAAAATAGTATCAAAAAGTTAAAAGTTGCATTTACTAAACTCAGAAGTTTATTAGATAATAAAAATATTTTCAAATTTTTTATATCTATTTTTAGAAAAAATATTGTTAATCATCTTAAAAGTCAGCTTTCAGTTGTAGCAAACAACGAGAATATGGTCGTCTCCTTTTCAAGGCCTGAAGTAAAGTTTGAAATAACGTCGCTGATTGGATAGTAAATGCTAATGTGGGAATCTGAATTTTTGTTTTACATAAAAATGAGACGATTTCTGCCTGAGTCTAATTTCGCACAGATTTTGATTATTAGTAATATAAGTTAAATCTGTTGGTAAATTTCTACAATTTTAACTAGAATTCACACACACTCAGATACGCACACACACACACGCGCGCGCGCACGCACACACACACACATGCACACACACATGTACGTAAATGAAACAATCGCACTTCAAACGGTCAACATAGATAATAACACCTTGCATCAGACAGGGTGTGGTGGGGGAGAAATTTCATTGCTTTTGAAGAATTTCGGAACAACAAAGTTGTTTATGCTGAGCCGAAAGTGTGCTGGTAAATATATGGAAGGCGTCAATACTCTTCCCAAGAAGGGAACAAGGTAGTCCCTCTTATGTGATAAATAGGGTCATGTCTCTTTCTGGGGTCATGTCACCTCAGCCATACTGATAGGTACAGACTCCCAATGTTATACAAAATATTAGTGCAACGTTTTTAACAAAGTCTTTAGGTCTGTCAGTAGACTCACTTGTATATTAAACTAAACATGGCGTTGTACTAAAAGTGAAATATCTTGTAGGTAACGTACGAGTTGCTGCAGCATTTAAGACGTCATAAACAACATGGAAATCATGCCTGAAGGGTTACTTTTGCAGTTACAAGTCCAGGGGTGGTCTTACACAGTCACGAGTCAACTTCCCCCATATGTAGTTGACTTAGAGATAAATAATACATACGTTTTCTTTAATAATAGCCACAAGCACAAGAATAGTGATGTGAGAAATTCCTATATTCCAAAGAGTATACGTGAATAATTTCCTTTAACTAAAAAAATGAAAGCTTTTTGTTTAAATAGAAAATTTATTTCCTTACGTTAAGATTTACTGTTAACATTGCATTAAGGTCTGCTGCTAACACTGTTCTGCATTATTATCAAACGTTGTTGCTAATCTCTTAAGATATATAATTTATTAGTTAGACTTTTCATAGGTCTGTATGTAAAATATTCTCGAGAAGAAAAGGGCCTAGAAGCAGTTTCTGTTATCTACGATGGTTTATATTAACAACTATATATATATATATATATATATATATATATATGTGTGTGTGTGTGTGTGTGTGTGTGTGTGTGTGTGTGTGTGTGTAAATGCAATTCCACCTATAATTGTAAGTGCATTGCTATATCTGCATGCTTATATTTCGTTTATAATATACTAAATGAACATTTACATATCCTGCCGGAGGTTATATCTACAGAAATAATAATAGCTATATACATAAGTAAAGATAAATCAATCGTTAGATTTTGGAAGGAGGGAGCGAGAGGGAGAAAGAGAGAGGAAGAGGAAGTGAAATAGTGCCCCGAGAAAGGGATGATTTTTATTAAGTGTTTGTAATTAAAGGGGAAAGCACTGGTTGTTCGTTGCTCTCGTATATGAATTCACTTTGGCTCGGTGGAGAGGCAGCCTATTTCCTCAACATTTTTCCCGATTAAAATTTCCTCAAGAACTTAACTGCATTAAATTATCAAGGTAATTCAGTCGTGGCACGAAGATTACTCTTGTTTAGAAATGATTATTTTGTTATCAATAATTGCAATGCCAATATATCGCCACTAGCAGATTTCTAATTCCATTGCGCTTACACAGATATTTACATCTGTGTATATTGCTTTTATGGTTCAAAGTATGCATCAGTGTGCATGTCTTCACAAATCTATACACGGGTATTTATCTGAAAGATAAATCTGATGTTCTTGTAGATATTAATTATGTTTAGGTATACTTCAATCAAAACAACTAAATTAGTAACTATATTTACTTAAATAAACTCAGCACAATTATATATCTGTGATATAATAGGCAAAGTGAGAGTGTTTTAGAAGAAGCCAATACAGGGAAATAGATTAAAAAGGCTGAGCAAGAAATTTATTTTTATGACCATGAGATTAGGGTACACTATTGAGCATCAGAAAAAGAAAACTCAAGTTTCTGGGACATTCAACGAGGAAAGAGGGATTAGAGAATCTCATACTAACAGGCCGGATAGAGGGAAAAAGAGACAGAGAAAAGCAACGGATAACATATTTGAAGGGCCTAGGCTGGTGGATGACAGAACGAGGGTCGCATGTTGTTGCAAGCGAAAGCGTGCTAAGAGCCACCAGGGATAAGGAGATTGGAAAGCCATGATCGCCTACGTCTTTGGAAAGGACAAATCACATTGAAGAAGAAGAAGAAGAAGAAGAAGAAGAAGAAGAAGAATTTCCGAAAGGAGAGTTCGTTTTGTTATTTCTCGAACTACAAAGTGATATCTACAAAAGGAATAGGGAAAATTCAAGATATATATCAGGAACATATGTAGAGTGCCGTCGTCTAAAAAGAATGCAAGATGATAGCCATCGATGAGGAAGAAGTACGGTAACTATTCAGCGAAGAGAAACATTGGTTTAGTTCCATTTAATCTTGGTGCCCCTCAACGTAGCAATCAGTCTATACTCTCTCTCTCTCTTATATATATATATATATATATATATATATATATATTAATAGAAATAGATATGAGTTTTTATATTAAAACATGCGAAAAGTTACAAACTACTACAAAATTGTGCAATTTTGTTCAATATTGAAAAAACAATGTCTCATAACAATGATGGTAATAAACGTTATGGTAATAAACGTTTTTATTAAAAAAAATTGATTATATGAAAAAAACACTTTTCTATTTTTGGAAAACACTTTTTCTCTGTAGAAGGTAAAAGGATATTTAAAAAAAAGAAGAAAGAGGGAAGAAAAGAGAAGAAAATATGATGAGAAATCAAGACAAGAAAGAGGAAAAGGAAACTTACAGAAGAAATAGAAAGTGAAATGAAGAAACGTTTATTTACATTGTTAACTACCTAGATGAGACATTGTTCTTTAAATGTCTAAAAAATGTACAATTTTGTACTAGTTTGTAGTTTTTCACATGTCTTTACGTAATAATTAATAATAATATTCCTTGCTATATTGTTATATTGACCACTTTTTTAAATTAATGTTCTAAACGTTGAAGTTTTATTCTTCGTTCTTATTAATTTGTATATATATATATATATATATATATATATATTGAAGTGGCATAGTATCAGAGAAGTATATTGAAGTATATTGAATATTTTCACCTTCACATATCTTGTAGAAAAACCACTGCCGGGGATAATAGATAAAACGACACCGGAGCTGGGCAATCATACTTAGCGGACAGGATTCTTTTTTGTTTTAAGAAAAGCGATAATGCCAATAAGATGCCAGAGTATACAAAGAGTGGGAGATAATGGCAAAACATGAGTGAGGAGAAAGGTCAATAAAACAAGGTTTCAAAAAACATAATATCACAATTGACATTGCATATTAATCTCGAAGATCGTAGGTGACAGGGATGCAAGAAATCGGAAGAGAGGTCCACTGGTGAGTTACGTGAGAAAAAAAACTATTAGAATAACCTCTACCTCTTTTCACAATAAAACGATCAAACCTATTGGCCAATTTAGTAGCACGATTAAATTCATGGTAACAAGGAGAAAATCAAATTCGAACAGTTGTCATTTAAATACTTACAGAAAAATAAACAGGAATTACGTCACGACGGTGGAATGAAGTAATTAAACCGGTATCCAAGTCAAAACCGATACAATTACTCACTCCCGTGATATATAGCACAACCACCAGACTATATGTCAGCAATAATCATGACTCATGGTTGATTATTAAATGTTTTTCATCGCAGAAAGATTTTTAAATAGGAATCTGTATCTCAGAGAACTGATGGCCATGCAAGGTTTACTTAAAGCAACAAGAACAAATTGTGTACGAGAAATAAGTGAATCCCAGACAGACATCTGTAGCACGTGACATTTAATGATGCCATCATAAAAAGAGATCACCGGTGACAGACGAGAAAGTGACTCATAGCACGAAGAGAGAAACATTTCTATTTTATGACGCGTGTAACGTGTTAAATGCGATAAAAAATTAAAAAGAATGAAAAAAACTGACCAAAGATCAGAGTTAAAATCACATACAAATATTTAATTTATAAAAACATTAAATAAAAATATTTACCAAGAAACAGTTTCTGAATTCAAAAAGAAAAACAGAGTTTACTACTGGCAGGTGAAGTGCTACAAAAGGGAAGAAAGGGTCAACTATTTTTATTCAGTTAAGATAGCGAAGAGGTTTAAGTGCTATACATTTTGGAAATCCGCAAATGTGTATATAAAGAATAATTATTAGTTTGGTCAATGAAAGAGTCAAAAATATATATTTACCCATTTAGTTCCATGAGGTTCTCTTTAAGGTTTTAATTGGTCTTAACTTTTCTTAGAAATTCTTTCAATTGGATATAAATCCTTGAATCAAAGCCGGAGTTGATAACGTCAGCATATCCTTTAACAACTAACTACTCTCTTCCCAAAAGCTATTTTCATAGGAGCTAACACCTAATTTGCATAATTCTAGAACATTTCAAATTCTCTCGAATTTACTGGAATATTCTAAAATCTATCAAGACGTTCTATTCCTAATTTCTCTATTTAACAACTACTTCACGAATTAAAACTTAATTGTAATAACAAGTAGGACTCAATATAATCCCTTACTATAAGTTTTTATACATTATTAATACTATTTTTATATATAAATGCATCCTCGTAACACGCGTTAAATAAAATTCACACAAGATGTTAAAATTCTGCTTTAAACTTTACTTGTTTAAAGTTTCGTAGTTATTCGGTAATCAGTAAAATGAGTAGCCCAAAATGTCAAATCTAAGTAAGGGAAACTAAAATCAAGCAGATAGAGAAACTCATATACCTGTGAAGTGTCCTAACAGAAGGCGGAAACAAAGAAAAAAGTACTGGACATTTACATGATGTTAGTCTTTCAACATGGCAGCGAATGCTGGACAATCTCATCAAAGATGAAGGAAAGTGTTGAAGCAACCGAAATGTAGTTCTACAGAAGGATGTTGAAGATACCATGGACAGAACATGTGAGCAACGACAAAGTTTTGGAGAGGATGAACACGAAAATAAAACCGATATTTAACAGGTAAAGACAGGTATAGTTTCCGGGACATGCAGTGAAGAAGAACGGCTTGAAGAATTTAATGCTCACAGGAAAAAGAGATAAGGGAAAGCAACGAGTGACATACTTGGGGGACTTGAGCAGACGAATAGCGGAACGGGGTTTGAGAGGTATAACAGAGTTGTTAAGAGCTACAAGAGACAGGGAGATGTGGAGAGCTGTTATCGCCTACGTTCTGAAAAGGCACGGCACATAGAAGAAGAAGAATTTATTTCAACAGTATCTCTAGGAGATTTCTTCCCTTTCTACTTTTCATTTACACTGGTGAACAACGTTCCATGGCGATAATCTTCGATGTGTCTTCTGTTAATAAACATTTTTGAAATGTCTGTATAGCTTTTTTCTGGTAGTCATTATAATTCTGTATTTTGTTCATTTGTAACTGAACTTAAAAGAAAGACAACCAGTAAGCAACGGAATATGGCAATACTTATTTTCCTAAAGAAACGGTGCTCTAATTTCGAACTGGTGCCATGTTTTGATCAGTTACAGACAAAGCAATAGTGACTCCTTGATTAACACCTGGAGAGGTAATTATTCATTTGGTTAGATCTTTTCAATATCATTTTATCTAATTTAAATTACAGTTCACAGGCTCATCAAAACAAATGTATTTTAATAATGTCATATATTTCGCTTTTTTAAAGAACTTAGTCCTGAAATTAAATGTTTACATAAAGCACATTGGATATTGAATATTCACAATATTTTAAAATCTCATTATAGTCAAGCTCCAAGTTACCAATTAAATTATCAACTTAAAGTTATTCTGATGTTAATTTTTATTTCAGGTATATTTCAGATATTTCTCATATATATTAATAAATATCTTATATACGGAGGTGGTTTTTGAAATAAATATCCTTGGTTTGAACAAGAACAATAAAACTCTTACTCTAACCTGAAAACCTTCATATTTGTTTGTTTCATTTGTGGAACTGGATTTGGCCGCGAAAGTTTTGTTACCCTTGTATTTCGTCCCTTCCACACATTCGTCTTTAATGTTTAATGAAAATCTGTCAAAAAGACAAATAAAAGGGTGCAAACGATTCTTCACAAGAGTAAAAGTCGGTTTAGTTTGTTTGTGTTTTTCTACTCCATAAATTGAATTGAATTGAATCGACGCACATATACATTAGTTTGTTCACAATCACATACACCCATAAGAGCTCATATATAAAGATACATCACCACCATCACCACCATCATTGCCATTTCTTGTCTTTCCCAAATCATTCCATGATGAAATTGAATGTGGCTTTAACAAAAAAAAGAAAACCTCTTTCTCATCACTTCATTTTCTGTGTGGTCTTTTAATTTAGAGTTTGGTCTTAACAGGGTATTAAACAAGCAACCTTCTTTATTTAAAGTCGTCCTATCTGGAGTATACGTGAATAATTTCCTTTAACTAAAAAATGAAAGCTTTTTGTTTAAGTAGAAAATTTATTTGCTTACGTTAAGATTTGCTGTTAACATTGCGTTAAGATCTGCTGTTAACACTGTATAATCGGAAGCATATTCCTAATATATTGTACATTTCAAGCCTAAAATTTTTTATTCTGGCATTAGTTTGTTAAATTCGTTCTACCCTAACGTTTCACGTTATTTTATTTCGATGGTCTTTCTTACAAGTCAATCCCATATATAAGGGGAAGAAAGACAAAGCCTGGGGAGTGTCAGTTAGACATATTTTAATCATGTGAAAACAAAAATAGTGGAAATTTAGTAACATGGGATCATGTTTTCACTTTATAAAGAAAAATATATTCTTATTAAGACGGTAATCTTTCAAGGTGAATATTTTTATATCATTTAATTTCCAGTTTTTATTAACGTTTTCATTTATCTGCAAATTGATATTTATCTATGGTGATTTACTCGTCATATTTTGATATAAGTTGAGAACAAATTGAGTAGTGTAGAAAAACTTTATATGAAGATATTTTTAAAAAATTTGCTGACATGATTTATTTGCTGCTTGCTTTACGGAAACGAAATAAAAATTGAGAATACAAACTTAAGATAAGTCGAATTACATACTCGATGCTGGGAAATCTGTTTGAATAAAATAAAAATAAAATATGAAAATGTTCAACAATGAGATACAAGAAAATGAAAACGGTATTTAAACTGAATTATTAAAAAAATATCATTGTTTCTTCCTAAAATGAGTTTTGACCTTTTCCGAGTGAATTGAAAGATTTTCCAATCGTTAAAATTTTATTATTTTGCTGCAGTATTGTTCAAGTTACATTTTTAATGACCTTTAATTTTCCTTTTCTTTCTTTGATAAAATCTACATGTTTTTAAAAATAACTTTTGCAAAAGAAGCTTTTGCAAAAGAAGCTTTTGCAAAAGAAGCTTTTGCAAAACCTCCATAAAAGTGATAGGAAACTATTAAAAAGCACGTTTCATAATAAAGTCGATTCCTTTCCAAGCAACACATTTTTTGTGTGCAATCAATATTTTTCAATGTATTCCCGATTAATTCATAAACGTGAACACATTGTTTCTGGATATTTGATCTATTCCTCCAAATTTTAACTCGCGCGAATCAATTCTTATATCATGTGAGCATATAAAATGTATTTCGTAAATATTCCCAAAATTTCGTATTAAAAGAAGTTTTCTACAACCTTGTTAATTATCATTCATCGTCATTTAGACAGATCTAAGCTTTGTCACTAAACCTTGTTTACTACCGAGTCTCTTTGTCCAGACCATCATTTAAGTGCCATACATGATACACACTAGGACGATCATATCCCGAAGGAAACATAACTGACTGAGCAGAAAATTTTCCCGCAGTAGATTGCCGATATTTTCTGCGGTACATTGGTTGCCAACTAAGGATATAGAACCCAATCTGTCCTGCTATCTAACCCACAGGTAGAAAGAGAAGCGATGGATTAATACATTTTCCAAGGATATTTGCGCATAAGTGAATGTAAGTAATTGAACTGGAATTCAAACTAAGCCCTCCAATTTTTCGTTGTGAGTCAATATCCACTGCACCACATTGCACATTCTCCACTGCATCTCAACGCAATTCTTTGTTGAGATGACGATGAAAGAAATATAAAAGATCATACTTCCGAAGCATATTTGGCTATCAACTTTTGAGAACATCGCATAAAACCAATTATAAAGAATAAATTTTATGTTTATAACATTGTATTCAATATCAGCGAAAGATAAAGCGTCAGTTGACCTTTAAAAGACGGTCAATTGAAAAACCTGCATCAGTCATTCGTGTCTAAAAGATCATTTATGTGAAAAGGTGACGCTGGTCATCGGTAATTTGATTAATTGATATCTGTTGAACTTTGTAAGAAAACAACAGGCGTGATATGAGAATCTATTGATCTTCATCCCTCATTTATGACGCTGAGTCAAGTGATATATTTTACTGTTATTTCTAACAGACCAAAGCTCTTGTCTTTCTGATCAGACCCGTTGGTGATCTGCTTGGTAATCGCTACACATAATGCAACCAGATTAATAATGACCGTCTAAAAAAGCAATTTGATATTTACAGTTTGATATTCATCTTGATATTTTCTGATAAATTTCACCATTATCGAAGTATGTTAAAGGAAAAAACAAAAATTAAAAACAACATATTTTGAATTCTGTAAATTTAATATAAATCTAAACCACCTCGGGAAAAACAGCAAATTATACTCGAAATATATTTTTCTTGTGCGATACGAGGCATACTGTTGATGTATGACATCCTAAAATGTGTAAACTTATATATATATATATATATATATATATGTGTGTGTGTGTGTGTGTGTGTGTGTGTGTGTCAATTCACTAGAAATTCTTAATAGTGCCTCATAATTCTTGTCTATATGATTAAAATTATCATAGAAATGCTTGCCAATGTAAATGTTTGATTGTTTCTTTGAAACTAGTTGATATTTGAATTGTTTTGATGCTTTGTTCAAGATATCACGAAAGCAAGAAAATTTACATATAATAAATTTTACTGGGCTATATGATTTTTTTATAATCACATCGCCCCAAGCAAAGCAGTCTATTGCCACTTGTGCGCAGGGGGTTACATAGGAGGAAAGTTATGAAAAAAAGTGACAGGTTACGGGGCGTGTCAGAAAGTGACTAAGAGACGAGTTAAGATACTGAGAGTAGATTGGACGAAGAAAGGAGTACGAGAGAGAGGATGCAACTTAGTGAGATAGGAGACAACTATTGACTTTACACTTAAACTCCTGGAGATTGTAGCTGTCGGGGAAGCAAGTAAACGGAAGGTAATTCCTCAGATGGTATGTTCTAAAAAAGAAGCGGCTAGAGTAGATACATTGTATTGGTTTCGCAGTAAAAAGGTGGGACCTAGTTGCTAATCTTGTGGCTCGATCAAATTCATGCATAGGGGGAACCAGAGAGCTAAGTTCATCGGAGCAAAAGCGTGAAAGTACTTGTAGAAGGGACACCGAAGCCACATTGAGCCGGTGAGAAAGTGACTGTATCTTGGCTGCCAGATTGGGATCAATCACATTACAGATTCTCCGTTGGATTTTGTCAAGGACCCCTAGGTGGATAGCAGGGGCACTCGATCAGATATGGCAACAGTATTCAATGCAAGGGCGGATGGTAGATTTATATATGTGTAAGATGGTTTTAGAACAGCAAGCAAACCCTAAACGTATTACATCTTTATGAATCTTTTAATGTTATGAAAATACTGAAACCTTTGTGGATAAAT
The DNA here is from genome assembly GCA_037127315.1 of Ascarosepion bandense. Lineage (NCBI taxonomy): Eukaryota > Metazoa > Mollusca > Cephalopoda > Sepiida > Sepiidae > Ascarosepion > Ascarosepion bandense. The sequence goes on along the minus strand of JBBBDQ010001054.1, from coordinate 964,344 downwards.
TTGATACATAGAATGATTCACGTTTCTTCTGAATGCATTCGTGCAAAATGAATACACGCAATCTAGGCGCAATTAGTATTTAGGTCATAGATTATGATTCTCATGTCATAATATTGTGTTCACCTCTGTTCTAGCAAATCGGGCTTTTAGATTTTTCATAAAATATGTTGTTTTATAAACAAAACTATTTCTTTTTCTCTACTTTTCCACAGGTCTCTGGCTTTTTTTTTGTTCTTATTCTTTCATTGTGCTTCATTGGTTCATTCCATCGTCCGTCCATGAATTGCTCTTTGATATTTGACCAAGCCTTTTCACTAATTTCTCATTGATTCATATATCCACTTTTCTACCTACATTTCGCTTTTTGTTCTTTCACTATTCATTATAACTTCTATTATGACACAGTTCTTTTTATTCTAGATTACGTTTCCCGTGTCATTATTCTATTATATACATCTTTATCTTTGAAATACTTTTTATAATGTATATATTTTTTTATTTTTGAGGATTTTCTAATAGAATCTAATTAGCCTTTAATATATTTGTCGTGAATAACCATGATTAAATGAAGAAAGACTTGTACCTATGTTTTATTGACTATGCGAAGGCATTCGACAAGATACAACACAAAGAATTGATGGAGATGCTCGGCAGCCTCGACATGTTTGGGAAAGGCATCAGAGTAATCAAAAATCTCTACTGGCAGTAAACTACCTGCATACAGACAGGTAACGATTTCAGCAGATTTATAAAGATAGAAAGAGGCGTAAGACAAAGATGTGTTTTTTCACCGGATCTGTTGAACTTGTACAGCGAGCATATTTTGAAGACCCTAGATTACACGCCAGTATTTGTTATTGGAGGCCACAACTTGAACAACATAAGGTATACAGATGATACAGTGCTGACTGCAGACACGGAAAGGAAACTACAAGACCTCCTACAGAATGTATCGGTGGAGAGTAACAAGAAAGGACTACAAATAAACTTTAAGAAAACTGAATGTATGGTCATCAGCAAAAAGTGCAAACCAAAATGCCAAATACGGGGGGAGACACCAGAATCAAGTACAAAAAATTAAATACCTAGGAAGTGTTTTAACAGAAGATGGAAAGTGCGACACAGAGATCCGAAGGCGAATTGGCATGGCAAAGGACGCGTTCCAAAAGCTGAGTAAAGTATTAACACACAGGAAAATTTCACTAGAAATAAAAAAAGAGGGCTGGATTGCTATGTGATGTCAGTTCTTCAATACGGCAGTGAATGCTGAACAATATCATCGAAAATGAGGACAAAACTTGAAGCAGCCTAAATGTGGTTCTATAGAACGATGAAGTTTTGGAAAGAATGGCAACAAAAAGGAAATTAATACTGAGCATCAGGAAGAGACAACTGAAGTTCCTGGTACATGCAATAAGGAAGGAGAGCTTGGAGAACCTGATACTGACAAGTTAGATAGAAGGAAAAAGAGACAGAGGAAGGCAGGGCCTGATCAGGTGGATGACGGAACGAAGGTTGCGAGGTGTAACAGCTGCAAACATACTAAGAGCCACAAGGGATAAGGAGACGTGGAGAACCATGATCGCCTACGTCCTGAAGGAACAGGGCACATAGAAGAAGAAGAAGAATCTCTTGAATAGTAAAGGAAAAATATAAGAAACTCTGATGTAATTACTTTCCGCTTTTTCTTTAGCAAAATTGGTTTGATTTGGGTCCTTATTCTATGTTATTTATTAAGAGTTTGCCAGCTGCCAATCATTGAAGATACTTCTGATTAACAAAAATGAATAGAATGTCTTAACCTATGTATAGTGCGCATTGGTCGTAATTGCGTGAAATAAACTCACACGTAACATCGAAGAGAATAGGATATAGAATATTAACATGCTATCTCCTGAATAAAAAGAGAAACTTGAATTATAATCTAGCCATGGACATTGAATAAAGGGCCGATTTCAGATTTGCAACAAAGTTACCAATATGAAGATAGAAATCTGGAACAGACACGAAGTGTTCTGAGTACAACAACCATGATGATTATATGGACATTTACTCGCCCCTTCTCTAAGACGTGGGTGTGACACAAGGTCGAAATGATGGCGATTACATGAGGCATAAAATAATAACTATTCCTTATATAAAAATGTTGACATAATATAACCAAATATTTACTACATTTTAGTTTACTAACTTTGGTATAATATTATCCTAAAATACGCAACGCCATCTATTATATCAAAACGTTTTTTGTTTATCCTGAAGATATTCAGGTAGAACCGGAAATTGTTTTGTCTATAAAGGAAGTGACTCTTTTTTGAATGAACTGTCATTACTAGATTGGATTTTTGTCAGTTGCGTTTCTGCAAACAGTTTTAACAATATAGAGGTTCTAACTCACTGAATGGATTTTTATGATTCAATTCAAACGTTCGGGTAACAAAAACAAGGAAATGGATGAAAATCCACAGAGAATCACATCTTTTCGCAATTTGAAAGCAAAATGTATATCCATTCATTTCCAAGAATGGAATTGATTTAAATTCATTCGTTTAAAACTACTTTTTGGCATTTTACTGAACTAGAAGAAATCCCGAAACAGTATTTGAAATCAATAAATATATTTTTATAACAAAAACGGTATTTGATAAAAATTTTCGAAAACTTTTCGAGTAGATCATTTTCTTGCGTATTTTAATCTTTTATTTCTTGATGAATGAATGAATGAAAACAAATCACAACAACTGTAACGAAATTTGATTTCGATTTTAGAAAGATAGAAATATTCGATCAGTAGAGAAAATAGAAGAGATTACAAGAAATGCAGACAATTCTGATATTAATGTCCTCCTAATTTATCCCGTCTCTCTATATAAATTTAGTTATCCGCTGCCAAAAGCAACATTTGAAAACGGAGTTGAAATATTTCCATTCTCTTTATCTTTTGCCTGACTTTCTAAACTCTCTCTCTCTCTCTTACTCTCTCATACATACACATACATACATACATACACACACACACACACACACACACATATATATATATATATATATATATATATATATATATATATAATAAAAATATAGTTTTATGGTATGCTTCATTAGTGGGTTATAAAATAGATTATCGCCGCTTGGTGGTGAATTCGATGCCCTCGTTTTTTAATTCAGAGTTGTATATCTGAGATGGATTCATGCCTTTCCAAATATTTTTATCGCGAGGTAAAACGAATTGCCACATTTTCTATTTGAACTCGGGTTGTTGCTTCTATTGCCTGTCGATAACTATTATTTGTAATTCAGTAGCAATAAAAACTGTATTTTATATGATTTTTTAAAACTACTCTTCGCATTTGTAGGAAGTATACACAAAGTTGGCTGTGAACTGAATTTTTTAACTTATTGAAGAAGGTTCGATCTTTGAATATGATTTAATGTTTCTTTTTTATTCTATATTCCTCTTTAGGTTTCTATCATTCTTATTGTTGTAACCTAAAACGATTACTGAATGAGAAATAACCAAATCAGAGGTTGGAAAATGAAATAGTAATCTTTATAACATCAACAACATACAATACTCGCTAGCAGGATAAAGTAGATGACCACTGCTAATGATGAAGTACTAAACAGCAATTTAAAAATTTTCTCACAATACAGTCCAACTTATTTATGAGGATCGGGACAGATCCATTAATGTTTATAGGTACGCAGATAACACTCTCTCTAATATTCTAAAACTCTCTCGCTATCTCTCTGCCTCGAGTGGATCTGAATGGAATGATAATAAAAGATTTGCTAATGTGCAACAGAAAATATATTTTTGTTAATATTTTTAGTGATATTTGTCAGCACAAACAAGATAAAAGCGGGCTAGAGATAAAAATGATATATAAATAAAGAGATAGAGACTGACATGCAAGAAAGTTTGAAAGAATATGAGAACTTAAGAAAGGCATTATTAAGTATTCCATTCAACTATCTTAAAATAAGAATTTTTTCATGGTGCCCTCCTACAAAAATGGATTCTTCCTTTTACTATATATTTACCTGCAGGATGGCAGTCAAGTATGAACCAGTCAGAAAAGCCACATAAAAAAGCCTTGTGTCACATTTTGCCTTAAGTGGGAAGGCCGACTAAATATTGTAGTCAAATATGACCCAGTCGTGGTTCCGCCGAAGGGTAGAATCACGATTGGGTAAAGATAGACAGATATTTTTGGCTGGACGATATGGCCCGGAAGACCCACAATAAAAAGGTCTTGTGCCACATGTTGCCTTAAGTGGGAAGGCCAACGAAATACTGTAGTCAAGTATGACAGCTAGTACGCAGTTAAAGCCAACTACTAGTCAGGCAATAAGCAGCGTAACTGTATCATTCGGACTTACTTATTTCTATCTACTTATTACTAACACTTACTTTGTGCATATATTCTTGTTATACTAATACAATGTTTTGAACCTACCTCCTGTGTTCCGTGTCTTACTTCCAGCACAACCCGCAAAGTTTCGCCACAACAACTCTACAACAAACTGGCGACGAAGATTTGAGACAAATATTTGCACAAATATTTGCGAGGACCAACATGAAACACGAGGTTTTGTAAAATACTATGTGAAAAGGAAAAATACACAAAATGAAGGATTTCAAGAACATTTTAAAGTTCTGGTAAAGTTCCAGAACGCACAACAAAAAAGATGGAAAAATTATTTACTCAAACTCAGAAAGAAAACCAAGAGAAACAAATGGAATTTCAGAAGCAAGTGTTATAACTAAAAAGTCGAACGAAATTCAGTGAAAATGAATTTCTTTTTCACAAGACATCATTGGGAATGCTATAGAGAATTTTACATACACTTCCGAAGAAGACGTAACCTTTGCATCTTACTTTCAGAGATATGAGGATATTTATGATACAGATTGTAAGAGCTAGAGAGACGATAAAAATTACGTCTTCATTTCAGAAAAATGGGCACAAGTGAGCAAAAAAAATTCTTTAATTTCATTCTACCGCCAAAGACTAGTTAACTGACATTCACTGAAGCAGTGAATTTACTCACTGAGGGTTTCAGTCATAACGCATCTTTTTTTTTTATAAAAGATGGAAATGTTTTAATCTAAATAAGAAAGAATCGAACGACTATACTAATTTCGCGTCAATAGTTAACAAGTACTGTGACGATTTTAGCCTGGCAGAGTTAAGTGTAAACAATTTCCAATGTTTGATATTGATGCAAGGACTAGTTTTAGCAAAAGATGCAGAAATTAGACGAATAATACTTAGCAAATTAGAGAATGAACTAAATATAGCTCTTTAGCAGATTGCCAAAGAATGCCAGAGGTACATCAGTATAAAGCAGTATTCTAAGAATATTAAGGAATCGGGTATTGCTCTCGTTAAAAATACGCTGCAAAAAGAAACAAAGTCTCTGAAAACTAACAAAGTAAAAGAAAAGCACAATAAATTGTCTCCTAACCCATGTTACGGATGTGCGGCCATACATAGGTACAAACATTGTTTTTTCAGAAACAAATAATGCTATACATGTAACCGAGTCGGACATAAATGTTCACATTGCCAATCTAAAAATAAAGAAAAAACAAAGAGTTGCATAACAAATACAAGGACGATGGAAGGAAGTTTGGGCACGCAAAAATATTCAACAAAAGTGTTGAATTTCATTTAGACTTGTGGGTCTGAACTGACTATAATTAACTTGCAGACATTGAAAAAATTGGGCAAGCCAGCCATGATAAAATCTAGTAAGATAGAAAGATCTGTCAATAAAGAAAAAATTAAATTCGAGGGAGAATTTATTGTCAACGCAACTTTCAACGGTAAGATTTGTAAATGAAAATTGTTTGTCTTGAAAAATACGAACAACCTATTTGGTACTGATTGGCTGATACAATTCCAGACTGACTTATAAATTTGCACTACCAAAAAATTGAAAGTTGGAATGCCAAACCTTATAAATTAAAAAACAAACGCGTAAACGATGTCTATCGAGGTATTTTTTCTGGTGGTTAAGGCAGATGTACCAAAATAAAGGCTAATATGGAATTAAAAGAAAACATTCAACCATTATTTAAAAAGAAGAGAAATGTACCTTTTGGAACAAATTAACGTGGAACTTGATAGATTAGAAAAAGCTGGTGTTCTTTCAAAAGTAGAATACAGTGAATGGGCTGCACCTGCAGTCTATGTAAAAAAGAAATCCAGTTACATTTTTCGAAAGAACTGAATGCTCTACTGAAGGACTATCACTACCTTCTTTCTAGTCCGAAAGACATTTTTACGAAGTTTAATGAGGGGAAATATTTCTCCAAAATTGACCTTAGCGACACTTATTTACACATTCCTGTTGAAGAGATGAGTTCGAAATTATTGTGTATAAATACGCATCGTGGATTATATAAACCGTTTGGAGTCAATGTAGCGCCAGCAATATTTCAACAAGTCATATATATATCATGCTGGGATGACTTGACTTCGCTATCAATTACTTAGATAACATTCTAATGAAAAGCCAAAGCGTAGTCGAAAATAAGGATCATGTTCACAAAGACATTTTTGCGAAGCGTAATGGGGGAAATTTTTTCCAATATTGACCTTAGCGACGCTTTTTTACAAAATCCTGTTGAAGAGGTGAGTTCGAAATACGCATCTTGGATTATATAAATTTGAACGTTTACTGTTTTTTTTAAGATAGTACAACAACAATACCACAACAAATTGGCGATGAAGATTTGCGTTAAGATTTGCACAACTAACTGGCGACGAAGAACCACAACAAATATAAAAATTAATATATGTATTAATTCATGAATTATATTCAATTCTATCTATTTTTCTATATTATTAATGGTATTTCATTTTTCAAAGTTTATATCCTTCGTAACTGGTGTTTGGTAACATAATGTAATTTCGTTTTTGATTAAACCCATAAAATTGCATAACGTGCGTCGTTTTTTGTAAATACATTGAGTTAAATCCTTAATGATCCTGCCTATTTTATTTCTCTGATTTTTCTTGGAAAACTGATTACTGTATTTTTCTAATTTTATCTGTTTTTGTTGCAGTTTCTTAGGATAATTACTCTGTCGTTATTTTCTGTAGTAATACAAGATGGTATAATTAGTATGTTTATTCGGAACAATTCACAGGTTTGCAATTTTCCATAGCTTCAAATATCAAATGTTTGCGTCAAATGCTTTTTCTCTTCACTTTTTAATCGTGTTGTTTCCTTGTCGAATAATAGCTATTTACAGTGATGTTGTATAATTTCGAATTTAGTTTTTGTAATTTTTATATATTCCTTTGCCAGGAAGGGGGTCTCATCTAATATAGATGAATGGATATAAATCTTTGATTAACATGATGTATGGACAGAGAGTTATGAATGTATTCCAGGTTACCAACCATCTATTACTGATCTGACGTATTTCCCATTGATTTAGAATTTCAGAGTTAAATTCTTTTTTGACGAAAGTTACATATTTTTCCTGTTGCCTTTTGTTAGGCCAATTAATCTGTATGCTTATTAACAGGGTAGATTTCTTTAAAATATCTTAATTTGTGGAATGTGCATACATTTCTGAGAAAATTTGTACACTCTTCTAAGTTGAGTGTTTGTTTAATTTTGTTTGCTTCCAACTGAATTTGTTGCATTTTCTTACGCGCAAATACTCTTGGGAAATGTATTAATCCGTCGTTTCTCCCTACAGCTGATGGTTAATTAGCACAACACATTAGCTCCTATAACCTTAGTTGGCAATCAGTCTACCGCAGAAAGTAATGGGAACCTACTGCGGGAAAATCTTCTGCCCAGCCAATCATCTCTCTTTCGAGACATGATCACCCATGCTGTTGTCCTTGATTATCTCGCTGCGATCATGTCGGTTTATTGTTTAAATATTTCTAGTTTGATCATTCGGTACGTTGATATTAGGTGAATTATTAAATATTTTTACGTCTTCATTCAAAATGTATTATAATGAATTTACGTTGGTATTGAATTGCAGGAATCTAGTTATCATTTTCTTAAAATTGTCTAGTGAATTTTGTTGCAGCGGGCATTATTTTAATTTTAATCTGTACTTTTCATGTTTCTGTTTTGGACTATTAGTTTAGATGAGTAATTTTTTTACTCATTTTATTTAATTATTTGATATTTTTATATTTCATTTTCATTTGATTTATTTTATGTTTTTATTTATTTTTTTATATTTTCTAGGTTTTTTACTGTTTTTATTTGAAACGAACTTTCTTTATTTCAATTTATTAATATTTTGAATTGTTATATGATTGTTGATAGACTGGTAGAAGTTTACTTTTTGTCTACATTTGAAAAACACGGATCTTTTGTTTAGGATTTTATTGTGTTCTGGAAAGTGGCTATAATCATTTTGTCATCTAAAGTAAATTTACTTCGTTTGACGGTGTTCCATGCTAGTATTGTTTTTCTTATTTTTCGCCTACAACTAGATCGCAACGAATTTCTTGGAAATAATATAAATAACCAAGTTAAAATTAACTCTATGAATCTAAAATGCTCTAATACCTATTCCTAATATAGTATTATCTTTTGTGAAATCTAGAGAAAATATTATAGTATTTCATGAAAACGGTATCTAGGAATATAATGTTTTACAATGTAATGTCCAACATATCATTATATAAAAAAAACTTTCATCGAGAAAATAAACAAAGGCACTAGGACGGCTGTATTTTTTATTTTTTTGAAACATCAGAAACTATGAGGATAAGAGTAGAGGGAACACCAGCGAAATCTGGGAAACGTCATGAAAGCTAAAATTAATGTCCTTAGCCTCTCTCCTCCGTGTACGAAATATTTATGATACAGGGAGAGAAGGAATACATAAGATTATGTTGCATTTAAAGGTGATATCCAAAGATATAACCTAAATTTGTAGTCATATTTCAATTAGATAATCCTGTATATTCTCGTTGATAGCCAGGAAAAAACAAATAGATTTCATGCCAATTGATTTCACTGTTACAGAAATAAATGTTTTCCCAAGATGAACTTGGTTGGTTTCTCTTTTTACAACCCGTTGCTGAATGTCAAACACGTTTAAAAAGGAAACTCACAGTTAAGGACTTTACAGTTATTAGCATTTAATAAGGCAAGTGTTTAGTTCTGTAGGTAAAAGTGGAAAAATCTTCCAAGAATGCTTAGGGGATACTAGTGCAAATATCGAAGGGTATTGGTTGAAGTTCATTAGAAAAAATCAATATCAAGTTCGCAGATCATCATACAATGGGTTGACTGATTACATGCATATTTTCTAGAAAGATATTGTTACTAATTTTGGCATTCCTCTCATTCATCTATCTTCAATAAGTAGCAACCTTTGAAATATGGCACAAAATTATCAAGATACTTTGGCATAAGTTATTAAAAATCTGATTTATATCTTTTTTACATTTGCAATCAATATTTTCCTCAAATTGTAAATATTGACTGTTAATGAATGATCAGAAAATCAACTTTAATTACTGGGCCAAGTTTGATCTGTTCAGTTGAAAGTATCGCTTACAGTTCTGAAAAAATCACATCATGAAATTACTTGTTTCTTATATTCATGTTACTGAATGAGAAAACGCATGAATTCTTTGTTACTACTATTTTCTAAAGACAATCTATTTTAAAGATGGGACGTTTGATGATGTTTTTAGCTAGAAATTGGACACTCAGTTTAAGATCACGAACTATATTAAACTGTAAAACAGTTCATGATACGGTATTCATATGAAAAGTTTAATCGCAATTGTGCGTGTATGGAGAATGAAAACTGTACAAAAAACTATTCGAAATCTTTTTTAATTTAAAGTGTATATATATATATATATATATATATATATAACGTGCATCAATTCTTTTCCTGGCATAACTATTCACTATTCATTACAAAAAAATGAAAAATTAGAAAAGTATATACACAGAAATTTTATTTGCAAATTATATTCTTTCACAGCCCAGGTTCTACAAAGTTTAGATATTTAAAGACTTTTAATAGAATTCTTGTAAATATAGGCAGAGATAATTGTATGAAGCATAATAGATGTCGAATTAACCATGCATTAAATGAAGCATCTGTGTTTCAAATTCCTCCATATTTATTAAAGATATTTGGAGCAGCATGTCAATTGTCTGGCAATCAATACATTAAAAACATTATAAACCTGAAATCATAAAAAATATTAAACGTTGCACCACAAGAAATTACAAAATTAAGCGTTGAATGTAATTCATAATATTCTTATTGAAAATGGAAAGTATTTGCTTGCCTCAAGTATTTGGAAATATAAAGGCAATGAATTTTAAGAGTCAGTATCAATTTTGTGCAAATCAACGTGGTTTCTCGAGCGAAACTTTCATTTTCAATTTTTTTTTTGCTACTGTTTAAGATTAATCCACTATGCCCTTCATTCTTCACTCTGAACTGTAATTATAACCCGAGTTCACACCGCATACACGCGATAGGACCACTTAGCAGCCCTGTCTCATGGGTCTTAGAACGATGTGTTAACCCAGGGTTAACCCTGCGCTGGTCAATACTGACTCTGATCCAACCTGGCTGTTGGTCCCTGGGCTCTTCGATCCATCCTCACTCTGCCACTCGTTGTGTTTTTGATCTCCGGATAGTGTAACAGCTAATATCAGTGGTAATCGAAGCACTGTATCGAGACTCTATTAAGATAATAAATATCTACAAATAAAAAAATACAAAAAAACAAACAAACAAACAAACAAGTAATCGTTAGGTCAATCGTCATTTGATTTATGTAGTTATTAGTAAGCCAAAAATTAGCCTTTTCTGCATCAATTTCTGTAATGACACTGGGCCTTGCCAAAAGTAGTGAAGCTAAGTTCGGAATTAATCAGACTCAAGAGATTTAGTGACGGCCGACGTGAAAATCTGAAGCACCGATACGGGTATTCGCCGGACAAGTCTTTGAGTTTTCAAAATTGTTTGATTATATCCATTCTGGCTCAGAACCATCGTGGGACCGACAGGTTATAAGGATTCGGTGATTCCTCAATTTTCGCACTAATCTCTATATGTTATTCGTTCCCATAATCAACTTTCCAAATTTGGATAATTATCAACCTTTCTTTGGAAATAGTCACAGAATTCGCTCATCCCTTCAGCCTCAACTTGATTTACTTTACATTACGTACTATTACGCAATACAGATGGTGCTAAATTTTCCATCTTCCCCCTTCACTCTCAGTACTTAACCATAGCCTACTTAACAGGGCAGGCACATTTGTCTTTGTTACGAATCTAATTTTTAAAGCGCGTAGGCAAAAGGGCGTGTTTCTATTCTAGTTATTAATTTTTATTATCTCAATTTCTAGAAAGTAGGGGGAAACTTCATCAGACCCCTCGCTTGTCAACAACAAGGCCTGTTTTCATAACCTCAATGTTCGATAAAGTATTTGGGTTCGTTCTTTATTTCAGTTTCGTCATCAACAATAGGAGCCCGTATATCTATAGCTCACCGCTAATGACATGTGTCCTCTTAATTTCTCAATGACAAGATAAAATTATTTCTGATTCCCTGGATTTATTTCTGTCCAGCGAAAATATAAACCAGACTTACTCTTTCTTTGTCAACGATATTTGTTTTCTCAAATTCTCAAAGAAGAGACGAAATTATTTCTGTATTGTTTGACCGCATGCCTGATCCTCAAAAGAATAAATTCTTGGTGCATTGCCCCCCAATTCGTTAGGGAGAAGAAACACAGATGGCTCCTTTAACTCACTATCACCAGAAAAAAAGCGTTCTATTTTCTTTCTCTCTTTTCTGGCTTTTACCTAATATTAGGATTAATTTTTGACTTTCCAGTCACACATTTAAACTGATTGCATTTATAAATGAAATGAGTGTTTACAATATGTTCCTACTTAAGATTGTGCCTGTTTCTTCAAGAATCAATTCCTTTATATTATTGATGAACAGTAGATTTCAGTCAATAATCTTGGTGCTATTGATGGATATCTGAGAGATGCCGATGTTGATATTGCATTTTAAAAAAGGTGGTATGAGGTTAATATATTGAAGTGCCTGATTCCAATATTCAGATGGGCTATGCAAATTGTAATAAACGAATATTTTATTAAAACATCTGATCTTTTCCTTCAAACAGCCAAGGATTGTTCAAGTACAGGAAGCGATTGGCAAATTGATGCCATTTTATAGTTTTCATTTAGTACAAGTGCATTATTTTATTTTATTTTGTCACCTGCACAGTATAGTACGAACAGTTAGTCACAATCTGTGAGAGAGCACTTCAGCGCATTTGAATCCGCCATGAATTTGGCACCGGCATGCAGTACTCATTGGAATTCACACAGAAAGCGCCAATAGAAACATTTCAGAGTGTTTGGTTGTCAATCAGAGGACAGTGCAGAAAATCTTGAAAGAGTTAGAAGTTTCTAATGGTGATCACGAAGATGTTTGGTGTGATATCTAGCGATAGCAGCCCTGAGTATGACGGTAAACTGCTTCTGGCAGCAAGGTCTCTGATAGGGACGTTATGAGGAGCATGGAACCATCTCTTAATTGCTGTTGTTCCTTGATCAACCCTTACTCAGAATGGTAGCACCTGTTAGGACTTCAGCTATGGGCAAATAGTTACCCCTTAATGTCGGGTCCAAACACTATGAAAGTATCAATATAGACTTTTATAGAAATATATACATAAAATTAGACATAAAAATATACATTTTAGAAGAAAAATATTATGGGTAATAGATTTTTGAAGGAAAAAAAATTACCATAACACATTTTTAAAGGAAAAAAAATATTGCCACAATACATTTTTAAAGGAAAATATTTTTTACCAGCAATACATTTTTGAATAGAAAACTTCAGTCAGTCAGTTAAGTGCCATACGTGAAACACGCTTGGGCGATCATGTCTCGAAAGAGATAGGCTGCCATTGCTTTCTGCGGTAGACTGGTTGCCGACCAAGGCTATAGAACCCAATCTGTCCTGTTATTTAATCCATAACTGGAGGGAAGAGACGGATTAATACCTTTCCCAAGGGTATTTGCGCGTAAGTGAATGCAATGAATTCAACTGGAATTCGAACTCGGCTCCCCGATTTCTCGTTCCGAGCCGATATCCACTGGACCACAACGGACATCCAGTTTTCTAAGATAAAAAAATATAGCAAAATCTGATTAAATCAACCTTCTCACTATAACCGAACATTAAAACAAAATTACATTAAAACCCCAGCTTTTTGACATTAAATAAACCATAGAGGTTGATATGCCGTTAAACAAAACTCAAACTCAAACTCTTAGTGATAACAACATTATGCCTCCATTCATCTTCTCACAGAGCCTCAACTCAACACGGAAATATGTATCAAGTGCCGAGAGGAGGTATTACATTCCTGTTTTTAGAGGGTGGCCACTGAAAGACAATATGTCTAGCAACAGGATCCTTCACAATCCCACATAAACAAGAGAACCTAATCATGGCTGTTAGACCACATCGCCCCCTTAAACATGATCTCCTAACTTCCTAGACTGCAACTCTCTGAGGTGAAATTGAGCGAGAGACCAACAAAACTTGTGGTAACATCAAAGAAGAACTGAAGGCAATGATTTTCACAGCATTATCCGACTTAAAAAGGAGACCGTTCAGAAAAATTTCAAGAGTTTCCAAAGTATTCTAGAGGCCATGGTTGAAACCAATAGCGATTTTATGGAATAAATTTACTCTTTAGTATTTCAATATATTTTGTTTAATTCTCGTAAATATATGTTATAATGAGACAGCAGTGTTTTTTTTCATTTTGGCATCATTTTGACGACAATTTATCCATCTCACCCTATATGTTCCTAAGAGAAACTAGGCGAACATTTGCTGCTGCACTATTGCTTGATCTACGTGCTTTCTAACAGGAGATTAGTTTTCCACATTTAATCATCAATGTTCCAAGTTGTTTAATAAAACATGATGCATATGAAGATGTGTTTTTTATGCAACCCCGGATGATTCTGCAACGTGAAATATATTAACACCAAAAACAGTGGTGTATTAATATTTAATGAAGAAATGCTGTAGGAATTGCCAGGGGAAATTGTTTCATATCTAAGTAATGACTTAATTAAAAAGAGGGAAACAGAGGAGACATGACTCTATTGCTGAACGTTCTTGAACTCGCTCCCTTTATATGAAATGTTACTTCATGAATCTAATATAAAGTGCAGTTCAATCGAAATATGCAACGGTGCGAGCATGGAGATTATTAAACTACATGTCAGTTGCATAGAAGCTGAGTGATGAAAAACCATGATCAAAGGTGTTAATATCACGGCTCAAAATATGTGTCGGTGATGCAAGTTTATCTTTCGTTTTAGAGAATGATCCGTTTGTATGACGCTTATCACTTTCAATTGCAATAAATAGGTGAAAATGATAAACTTTCGGGAAAGTTATTTTATGTATTTGGGAACCAGTCTTTTCTCATGAATAGTGATATACAGTTATTTTTAGGGCACATTTAATTCTTGGTATAAAGATTAAAATAATAAATAAGAACTTTTAAGGAAGAATCGTGGCATAAGTATAAGATATGTTATGGTTTTAAAAGATGTTCTCCTCTAACCCTGCTTCTTCATTACTATGATTTATTGCTACCATAATTCAACTATTGTTCAAATTTTATTTCTTGTCCAGAGAATGGTAAAATCTAAATAAAATGTGGAATCCGTCAAAGTCAAATAAAAGCAATAAAATAAAAAGTAATCTTTCTTTGTTTTAACAAAAACCAATTAAAATGAAAATATCTAATAACCTCGTTATTACTAATATTGGAAAATATCTTAACTTTTCTTCCTTCCAGCCAAAGTAATAACGAGTTAACAAAGAGAATGAAGTCAATAGATCTATTTTGTTTGTAAGTGCTAATTCTAAAAGCGATTAAAGACATTTTTAGTGATTAAAGGACAAGATATGAAATTTCTACACAATGATATTTAAACCTCTTAGAGCACATATACTTGGAAAACTGGCAAAATACAATTATACAGCATCCATGTTGTGTGCCTCAAGAAGAAGTTAAGCATTTTAACTATTAACTCTTGTATAGAGAGAACTAGAGAGAAGCATAAAAAGTAACTATGCTGCTTATACAATAATGTAAGGGGATATGTAATTAAATTTATGTATATTAACATTTAATAATCTTGACTTCGTATTGGTTGGCTTGTTGTATCAAAAAGTATCTCTCTTTGTGTGTTTGTGTGTGTGTTTGTGTGTGTGTGTGTGTGTGTGCGCGCGCGCCCAGTGGCCGATGAGATGTTTTCGTATCAGGCCGCTGACAAGATGGAAGATTATTTCATGATTTCCGTTTTTTTTTCTACGTCGGTGTTATCAATATTTGGGAAGGATGGATAGAGTTGAGTTGGCAGTATTTGGAAAATAATACGGATCACTTGAGTTGGAAGCGCAGCATTTGCCATTTTCTATTCGACATAAAAAATCAAGGGCCGATAACTGATTATTTTTAGTTTAACCCTGGCATATAACTCATATTTTTCAAATTTTATTTTGTTTTATTTATCTCTATACTATTTTAAAACATATCCTTTAAAAGAACATCAATATTTTTAAGTTAGTGTATTTCACGTTTCTTAAAAAGTCCTAATCAATCTGCAAGAGTAGATCCTTCGACTGCTGTCATTCTTCGTATAAATTGTGATATTCTTGTTAAATCAAAAGCTTCAAAAGCTTCAGGTGTTGAGCGAATGTTAGTCTTCAATTTGAATTTCTGCCGTCTGATTCTTTAACAGATAAATCCGTTTCTTTTTTTTTTTTGCCTCGAAGGCAAAAAAATTGAATTGATTAAGTTATAACTTACACACCTACATTTTCAATGTTAATGGATGCCACACTGAAATTTACTCTCATAAACCGTTCATTGAACATAAATGTTGGTTATTGGATGTCGTACACACCCCAAACTCAATTTCATTAAACTAAATATAAATATTTCTTTATCATTGAATGTCCCAGAAGTATTTGAAACTATTTGTTATTAAAAAAAAACATTTAACCTCAATCATAAAGTGAGATCAAAATTCTTTTAACAGTTTTTTAATGAATTTTTAATCAAAACAGAATTTTTCTTAATCCCTTGAAAAAGATTTATTAAAAGCAAACTAGACCCTGGTAATAGTAAAGATGAAAATAACCGTTTCCATCTTTAAAACCTTCGCATTTATTGACCGAACAGATAGCATTAGTAAGTTTTAACTGAAAAAAAAGTTATTTTTTTACAAACGCTGTTTCCTATCGATAACATTGATTTTTCTATCGGTTGCAAAAATAAACTAAGGAAGAATTTTCAAAAGGTAATTTGTATTTTCTTAAAATAGAGTAGACATATTTAAAAATGGTAAAAATAAGTATCTAAAATAGTAAACATTTTTCTATTCACATAGCATGAGAATTTCTTGGACTACTGAATTTCTACTCTGCACCATAGTATTTACTCATATTTTGTAAGATTTATTCATCCTAGCTTTATACTTCACAAGGTTAGCTAACTGAAAATAGGACGTAGAAGATGAGGTCTCACTATTTCTAGTGACAAAATGTTGACTTCATTAAAGATTAGCATTCGAAAGGCTGTTCTTGATAGTGGTAAAAATGAGAAACCAGTTATCCTCTGCTATTCTGAATAAAGCCGAAAGCAACAGAACATGATTTATTTTCCTATCAACTCTCGAAACCAATGCTAAACATTTTAAAGAAACGCTTGTGTTCACTGGCTTGTGTGACTGAGTGATCTGCACGCAATTCTTTATTATTGGTAAGTTATCTCAAAATCCTAATTCCCTACATGTCAACTTCAATTTGCGATAGTTTCTCAATAACAGAAAAAATAAAAACGAAATTTCCCTTGAGTATTTCTTTCGTAACCAGTTGACTAACAGCAATGTAGGGCTTCTTAAAATAGTGAATCTATTGTTATGATACGGGCTACAATTTCGTTTCATCGAATAAGTTCATTGTCCAAATATAAAGTCAGCTAATCATATGAAGTTGGTAGAGTAGCTGGTCGTAGAAAGCGATTCTGTTCGTGCATCACTTTATGATGTGAGAAATTTGGGAATCAGGATACGTTGTTTTATTGAACGACACTTCAACACGAGAATCGTCTCACGAATGTTTGTATATACATGTATAAACCCAGGCGCACTATTTCCCATACACATAATTTACAGTCTTACTAGCGTATATCATCATTTACTATGTTTTATAAAAGAAAACTTACTCTTCACTCTGCATCTATTTTCCACAGACACAGGATCGAGAGCCTGTCGCAAATCTATCGTTATTTCCATAGTAAAAGTTAGATGATCTCCACTCTTTAAATCTACCAGTTCATATCTTTATGATTAAAACACTACAGACTCATTTGCTTCATATTTCAGTTGGAAAATAAGTTCCAATCAGAGCTTTTTTTTCCAATAACTACTACTTCGTGGAACAAACTCTCACGTGTTCTTCCCTAAAAAATACAATTTAAACTTGTTTAAGTCAGGTTTTAATCGCTATCTTTCATCCTTATTCTCATAATATCCACATCATGCACACACTCAATTTGCATACTACATTCAATAAACACTTCCCTTGAATGCTCCTGGAGTTTTGTATTAAAAACTAAAATAAAATACATGAGTGAAAACACATATGTAAGTATTTGGAGTTACACTGTGTTAACTGGTTTAGCATTTCATTAGTTGTCATATATTGCATTTATTTGGGGTTTGAACAATAATTATTTTAAACTATTAACTTGATAAAAACTGTTATTAGGCACAGGTTGTCACATTTTATGAAGGCATATCAAAGAGCATGTATGTTTCGAAGCACGTTGTATATATTAATGGTTCTTCATTTCATACTTTATATCAGTGTGTTATGTATGTATGGCCTATGCAGACCCTGATGATAGCCATTTCCTCTTTTCTTTTATAGCCAAGATTCAGTAGATGTCTTTTAATAGTGATATTTGGTGCAGCTTGTTATTTCAAGCGAAGTTCCATAACTATTGCTTTTTATTTTAATTTATTTTTTCTGTTGTTGGCTTTATATCTGTGGGGTGAATTTTTATGATTATAATTTACATTTCTAATTTTCTGGTGTTTTGTTTCCTGTCTCGATGTTTTAATTTATTAAGGTTTATCTGGTTAGAAGTTTGGTTCATATCTTTTCATTATTATCCTTAACTAAATTATATACTTTGGGAGTTGTTCTGGATTAAGGTTAAATTTTTTATTTAACAATTTGTTATTTCCACGGCATTCATGACTGGTGTTATTCGATATTTAAGCATTGATTGTATTTGCACACCTGGGTTTGAGTACATCATTATGGTAATAAAATACTCATATCAACTTTTCATCTCGATTGTAAGTACCCGTAAAAATTAAAAAAAAATGTTCTTCATTGATAAAGTTTCATTGGTCAAATAAAGCTTCATAAGCTTCTGCTTAGAGTTGTTACTATATTACAATCATGTTCTACTATTTTTTCTGACCTCTGGAAATGGTATGTTTTTGGTATATTTTATCTTTGATTTTCTCTCTCTATTTTCAAGCTATTACATCTTTTCTTTGGTAGTTAATACATTTTAAGTGTATGTCACAAATTTTTGCTTAATAATCTATTTTAATCTCTCCAAATTTCCTGCATTCGTTTGTTTGTCAAATCTGCACACACGGAGAATATGGCAATGCCAAGGGGAAATCCATTTTATCTTGATTTAACAGGACTACATTATTTACAATCTTTTAATAAATCCGAATATATGTTGTTCATAAGTCGTAGTATTATCGTCGTAAGTCACGCAGAGGGAGAAATATTGATGCCAATGTCTTTTCAATGATTGGCCCTAAAGCCACCGCCTCCTGATTCAGCTTTTCGAATATTCATTCGCGT
Organism: Ascarosepion bandense; assembly: GCA_037127315.1. NCBI lineage: Eukaryota > Metazoa > Mollusca > Cephalopoda > Sepiida > Sepiidae > Ascarosepion > Ascarosepion bandense. The sequence goes on along the minus strand of JBBBDQ010001054.1, from coordinate 945,346 downwards.
TTTATGTTCTACAGTGACCATAAGATATAGTGTGGAGAAAAAGGTGTTTTTTCGGAAAAATATTAACTAGAAAATGTTGAAATGTTCAAATTGACATAAGTACGCCTAACTATTTTAGTTGAAATGCATTCTGCCTACTAGAAAGTTATTTTCTGTTTTTTATTCCAGTTTAAATATGCTTTTTTTTTCAGTAACAAAATCGCAATTGCTGATTAACAATCTTTAAGAATTTTGACAATGTTCATTATTTAAAATACTCTTATTTATCATTCAAATAACTTCCACTCTTATTTCTCCCTTCATGTAAATAATTAAAAGGTGCAAAGTTTGGTGAGTATAGCTGATGTTTCAGAACTTTCCATCATAACTCACTCATGTAGAGGTGCGTTGTTATATTGGAGAATGACGTTTCTTCTGTTTCTAAGGTTTGGATGTCTTTTTACATTTATATTTTGTTATTATTCAAGCAAGTTTATCAATTTGCCCGTAGTACTACTAGAAGTTGATATCGCCATTGTATTTCAGAATATCATAGTGAATTTCTCTCGTTATATCACACTATATTGAAATCATAACATTCGTTGGGTATAATCATCTTTTGAAAATTGAAGATGCCGGTTGGTCAAGCAAGCAATAAAGTTTTTCTTAGAACATTCTCGTACTTATGTGTCGTTCATGTCCTGTAAATATTCGATTCAGAAACATGTTCGCGGTTGAGCTGACATAGCGGAGCAGAACAAATGATGCTACGATCTAGGCAATTTATACTAAACACTTCAAGAGGCATGTATTTTGGCATCCGGAGTACTCCCACCCGACTTCCCTATTAGAACTGAAGCCAAACTGCACGACGTACATATTACCCCGACAGTAGTATCCAGAGTAATTTCAAAACTCGACCCCCATAAGGCGTGTGGAGACGATGGAATCCCGGTGATAGTCCTTAAGAGGTGTGCTCCTGAACTTTCCCCTGTCCTCTGTAAATAATTTAACTACTGCCTTTCTGCTTCCTGCTTTCCTGTGTGCTGGAAGTTCTCTTCAGTCGTTCTTGTATTTAAGAATTTTGGTGAACCCTCGGACCCATCCAACTATCGCCCTATCAGTCTTCTACCGATATTCGGGAAATTATTCGAGGCTATAATCAATGCTGAAATAGTTCATCAATCTCACCGCCCACAAACTCTTCTCCGACAGGCAATATGGCTTCCGCTTTGCCAGGTCCACGGCCGACCTGCTAACAACCGTAACGGAGTACATGCTACAGGCCCTTGATGAGTCTGACGAGGCTCGCGCGGTTGCTCTGGACATCTCCAAGGCTTTCGACAGGGTTGGGCACTCTGGCCTCCTATGCAAACTACGCGGTTACATGAATTTCATTTTACGATCAATTTTTTATTTTATTATTGAAACCCGTAAATTATACAATAGTTTAAATATATCTTGTTGTGGATTCTTGTTTAGAAAACCACACAATATAATAATAACAAAAACAGATATGAGAGGAAAAATGTAAGTATATTGAATAAAAGATATACAACCTGTACACGGTTAGTATATTTAGGAATACTTGTTAGTAGGAGTCAAATGTATACAAGAAGTTAAGTCCGGTAAATAGTCTATATTTTTGCTGACCAACGAGCGGCGGTTCAACTGCCCTGACAAACACCAATTCTAACAACAACAACAATAACAGACAACTCAAGTACAACTACCGTTCTTTGTAGGCAGGATTATTTGTATATTTTGGAAGAGTCCGTTGAATGTGTAAAAAGGGATGACACCCCAACATATCTAATGACATTATTTTGGGGGCTGAATTTCATGGAACAAGAACAATATACACTAATGATCAAAATAAATGGTTTGATTCGAAATTTCAATAACCTGAAGAAGGCTGTAGTGTACAAAGACTGAAACGTTGTGAATATGGCAATGATGTAAATAATTTTTTCCTGAATAGGAGTAGATAGGTTTGACTATTTTTATGTTCACGCTCCTCCCCAATGTTTGAACAGAAATAGAGGTTTATTCCTTGTTCCTTTCTTAAAATTGAATTTCTGCTTTCTACTAAAGTATATTCATTCTATTTCCTCATCCAGTCTCCTTTTGTATATTAGTGGCATTATCTCTTTACCTGAGGTGAATTTATTAAAAAAAAAGGATAATAATGAAATAAACATAATCGTCGAAAACCTGTTGAAAAAGACAATTCTAAAAATGAAGGAGTAAATTCAAAAGGGTGCAAAGGTTATTGAAAACAGAGAAAGTGAAAACGAATTTTGTTCATTTGGAAAACTTCAGTTTTAATTACTTCAATTTTATTCATACTTCAAGCGATGTTATGCACGTTGCTTTTCAAATTTGTTCAAATACTCACCGTAATGGAAAGGCAGCTATTTATATTTGCGCTGTTTTTCTCTAAGTAAATTCTGAAAAGCTATCAGCTTAACCAAGAAGGGAAGCGTCACGGTTTCAAATGTTAAATAATATAATCAAATTTTCTGAGTAAGTTAATTATTTTAACGAATTTCTTATGTATGTTGTTTATAAATATATGAGCATATGTGTGTGGGTATAATATGTACACTCTTTGTCAACCATCGTTGTTATTTGTAAACTCAGATCATTTTGGCAAATTGCCATAATTAGTGGACATCTAAAAAAGATCAGACTCGAGACTAATGATTGAACAGTCTACTTCGCTTGATTACATTAGCCAGTGTACGAAGCGGTCCTGTTAAAACTTCGCTCAACTTAACTGCAAAAGGCAAGCATCAAATATAAAACAGTGAAACCATCCATTTTGTAACTGGTGACATCTTTATAGAAAAGCAAAATGCTTTGCAACGAAAATGCCACTCTGTTTCCTAAATAAAAAATACTTCACATCACAAATGTACTCAGTAACAACACACACATGTGTGCATTTAAATGACACTGATAAAGATTAACTCGCCAGTTTCACTAAAGCTGGCAAATTAAAATTTACGACAAAGCATTAATATATCTCCAGGGTTCTATTGCAATGCCACCGTTATAAAAGAAAAAGATGAAACTGTAAATGTACATAAAAAATATCCCCCAGAATAAATCAATAGATGAAATCCAAAATAAAAATAAAAAAGTAGTTTCATTGGGAATGTAAAACGGCTGTGCATTTGCTTTACTCGCAAGAATCAGGAGTTTCATGAATGCTTCACGGGAGAGACACCAAATAACAATATTTTATTACTCAGGCACACGTATCCAGAGTGAAACAACATCTTTTGAGAACGCATTCATATAGACACGCATTTATGGACACCTGGAAGAGACTGCCATGTTTTCAGGAAAGGTTTTCCTTTCTTTCTATCAGCACCTTTCACCATACCACCTGATTCATCTGCAGGGAATCATTTATGAAAAATACATAAAATACAAAGACAAAGAAACATTAAACGAAACGGGCTGTGATGTAAGGAAACTCATTTTTTATTGCTAACTGACGAGAGGATTTTGAATAATTATATAATTTCAATATTTGGAAATGTGAATTGACTTCGTGAAAATTTTTTTCCTCTTGAAGGAAATTAATGTAAATGTTTGCTGTTGCTATTTTTAACTTGATATTTTTACTGTACTTTGTAAAACGGTACTTTTTTCAAATTGATATTATGCTAAAACAGTTATGGTTTATGTAATCAAAACTTCATTTGAATTTGTAGAAGATCCATATTTCATTACACGCTAAAACATCACCCGGCGCCTCAAGGATGAACACAAGTCAAAATACACTTTTACATGTGATACATTTTTTAATCAAGATAAAGCTGAAAAAATTTAGAGGTAAAATTAATGACCGGGGAAAGACGCCGAATATTTTACTTTAATATATATATTTTTATCATAGTATTTTTTGTTTAAAATGTAATTTAATATTGAACCAATCAGCATTTTCATAAAAAAAAAAAAACAGAACTACTATGGGTAGATATAAAAGTGATCATTACAAATAATCTGTAATGAAATCAAATTATGAAACAAAATATGAGAAATCAATATCAGTTTTTAATTAAAACTCGAAATATGTAAGTCTTTGATGTAAACTGTACTTTTCAGCCAAGATATTCAAAACTACATCCCCCGCAACCTTCAATGAAATACTTATTAAGCTGTTTTTCTTTATCCTATTTCAGTCAGTTGAGGGCCGAACGTAATACACGCTTTGGACGATCATGTCTCGAAAGTGACATGACTGACTAGGCAGAAGATTATCCCGCAGTAGGTTGCCATTGCTTTCTGCGGTAGACCGGTTGCCAGCCAAGTCTATAGAACCCATTCTGTTCTGTTATTTAACCCATAACTGGAGAGAAGAGACGGATTAATACTTTTCCCAAAAGTATTTGCGCGTATGCGAAGAATTCAAATGGAATTCGATCTCGGCTCCCCGATTTCTCGTTCCGAGCCGATATCCACTGCACAAGAACGCACATATTTACTTAAACCATTCTTTTCAGTCCTACTTCAGACATTTTAATACTGACTGTAGTTTATCTAAAACTGATCAACACGAACTCATTTCAGCATGAAAACAGAATAACATCAACCTTCCAATTTTCTCCTTTTCGAATGTTGAGATAAAGGTTTATATATTCTGTGACTGAATTACAAAAACATTAAATATTTTCTCAGATGATAAAAAGAAGAATCTTCGTAAATTAGGTGTCAATATTGGCAAATGCATAAATATTATTTTAGAGAAAAGGAAGTATACATAAATATATACGTATAAGGAGAATATCAAACAGAATAATAATTGACTATCAACAATTTGTTCGAATTTGATGCTCGTTTGCACTTCTTTAGAATTTCAAGTGTAAATGACGGAGACGGACAGTGAATTATTGATGAAATCAATTTTCCAGTATTCTTAATGATTAAACCCAGTGAAAGATGTCAGAAGAGACAGGAAGTACATTAACATTGCTTATCTTAATTTAAACACGACGACAAGTGTGTCTGCATTTACAGCAGTAAATATAAGACATAGAATTATGTAGGAGTGAAGAAATTGGACTGGCATTTTTCTGTTGCTTCTCGAAAACCGAATTTTTTATAAGAACTGATTGATATTGGGATATATTTATTCTAAACGTTTCAAATAGTAACTAGTTTAGTGTTAAAATTTTTTTCGTTGATTTAGGTATATAGACATCTTATGGCGGACATTGAGGCAACGTTTGCTCAAAAATGTAACAATTTTTGCGTGAGATGATCCCGATAGAAAATTGAAAGTTTTAGTGATATAACTTAAATATATTGAAATTTTCTACAATTTTTAACGGGGTTACACACACACGCACACACACACACACACACACACACACACACACACACACACACACACACAAATACACACACAAATACATGATAATAACTTAACTTATGAAGACAAACTGGAAACGGGTGGGGCAATGTTGAAACACGACTAAAAAATTATTTATTTGTAATTTAGAAAAAATTAAAACCAAAAAGAAAAGTTTTCAACAGAGTATAAAATAGAAAAATATTACTCATAGCCCAATACACAGAAAAATAGAACGCAGAAAATTCTCTTTTTGGCTGCAAAGACTCGATCTGTGTACATTGATGCAGATGGATTCAGGTACACGTAGATGATAGTCCCGAACAAAAAAACAAAAACAAAAAAAAAAAACAAACAGCTCTACTCATATGGCATGTCACTGACTGAACTATCCTTAAGTGCTTGTTCATATGTATATATATATATATATATATATATATATATATATATATTGTGTTCAATTGTGGCAGTATTTAACGCCAAGGTTATTATTATACAGTGGTTTCATCCGATCTCATTAGACAAACATCAAGATCTTACAGGACCTATCTATGATATCCTCGTCGATAATACGTATATAGTAGCATCATCCTCATGCAAAAGAAGATTAAAAATAATGGAGGCACTACTAATAAAAATAGAGAAACCTGACACATAATAATTAATTATGAACATGGTAACATTGTGCTTACTGTGTTAGGAGGTCAGCATACACAAGACTATATATGCGTTACACATGTTTATTTACAAGTAAAAAAAATTAGTTTTTTATAATGGCTAAAAGTATAGCCAAAGTGCTCGAATGTACAAAACCTTTAGACAATTTTTACATAAAATGTATAAAAATTTAATTATAATAGCTTATCTGTCATTTTTAATGAAGCCTATATATATATATATATATATATATATATATATATATATATATATATTCATTTTGATTGATGTGAGTTTGTGATCCTGGGTTTCAAGCTTTGTTTCAGGGTCACAAACTCACACCAATCAAACTGAATATGTTAGGTGTATCACTGATATTGAGCGCTTTCAAATAAGTACCGCGCATATATAAGATATAAATAATATAATAAATTGCATATATATATATATATATATATATATATATTTCTATTTCTATACATACATACTTCACACACGCACACACACACTCATACATATATATATATATATATATATATATATATATATATATATATATATATTCATGCAGGTTTCACTGAATAATATAGACAAGTTTTGTGCATTAATTTTGTGTAGGATCCGTGCGTACCGTCTGATATACTTGATGGTGATATCGTTGAGAGACAACTAAAAATCCCAGTAATTGTTGATATTTTTATCGGGTTTAAGCTTTCGTCTCACATAAGCTATTATCAAAGAATAAATATTAACACACAGTAAACATAGAACATTTAAGTTATTAACAATAAAGAGAATTAAATTGAAGATACAAGTCCATCCCTACCGTGGCGAATCACCGAAGACAGTGACAAAATGGTGGTGTTGTGGTCCCTGATCCGATTACCGGCATTTGACTATGTTAGTTGAAATATCAAAATTTATCGTATTCAAACCAGGTTTAAGTTTCTTAATGTAGATAGCTTCCAGGATTTTGAGTTTTTGTTTATTATTTTCTTGTCTAAGTATATAGATGTTTTCAACGTGCGTTTTTCTCAGAAGTGTGCGTTGATAACAGTGTTGTTTTAAATGTCGGAATATATTAGAATTGTCATTTAAGTGCAACGTAAGACGCCGTGAGAGTGAATTTGTAGTATTTCCAATGTAGATATTATTTAGTTTGTTAGAGATACATTCTCGAAAGGGACATTTGAATTAATAAACTACATTGGTTTTTTGCAAATCGCTAACGGTGGGGGAAGAGTCGTTGCGGACGAATGAATTGGATGTAATATATGATAAACTTAATTCTTTTGTTAGGGTCTGTCGGAGAAATATTAGTGTTTATGAGTTTTTTAGGATTTTTTCGTCTAGTTGGTAGTTGCAGTGTATCTGGCTACGATATAAGAGAGTGATATATTTGGGATTGGTTGGTCATGTGTTGTTTTTTCCATGTTCAGCTGTTTAAGAAAATGTTGTATTTGTTCATCAACTATGTATTTGGGAAAATTATTGTTGATGAGTGTCTGTTTTATGTTTTTTAAGTTCACTGCGGAAGTTCTTTTTTCTAGACGAATTGGTTTTTGCACGATATAGTAGATTTTTTATAATGACTATTTTGTAATAGTGGAGACATTCGCTAATATAATTGAGTGTGGAGGGATTTTTGTTAGTGGGTTTTTTATACGGTGAGATAGTGAATTTATTGTCATCAGTGTTAATTAATATGTCAAGGAACGGAATTTTGTTATCATTGCTAAGATCATAAGGGAATTTTAAAACTGAGTTATTTTGAAACTGTTTTTGAAGTTGTAAGATTTCGTCGGTATTTTTATCATCAACATATCGGAGATATATTGATGGTTTTTAAAATTTTGTAAAGGTAGTATTTTCGAGGTTAGACATGTAGAAATTACTAAAAGTCGGACCAAGCACTGAACCCATGGAGACCCCATCATGTATATATATAGTGTTGATGGATCAACAAAAGCCACTTCAGTAGTACAAGCTAGTAGAACTTTTCTTAAGATGTTGGAATTAATTTTGAGTGCGGGTAATGAAGGATTACTGTAGACATTTCTTATAATTATATCAATAGTTTCACTGACGGGTACATTAGTAAAAAGGTTTTCCACATCAAGTGAAGCTATGATTTCATTGTTAGTTTTTTTTCTTGAGGATTTGCATTGCCTCTAGGGTTGACTTAATGCTGTATTTACTCGGAAGGTAGGGTGTGATAAGCTGGTTAATATGTTTAGTTAAATGGTATACAGGAGAAGGGATTTGGGATATGATAGGGCGAAGAGGATAGTTAGGTTTATGCGTTTTTATGGTTCCGTATATGTAACCGGGTTTATAGTCACCAATAATTTTAGGGGTTTTAAGAAATTCTGATCAGCGTTGTTGGCGCTAATGAGTTTATTAAGTTTAGATTTTAGTTGGTGTGTCGGGTTCTTGTTAAGTTTATTAAATTTTGTGTGGTCATGAAGTATGTGGTTGTGTTTTGTATTGTAATCTGATTTGCTAAGTACAACAAAGATGTTAGCCTTGTCAGCTTTTTTTACAATTATGTGAGGGTGGTTGCGTAGTTTGTGCGCGGCACATTTAAGTTGTTTCGATAGAATTTTTGAGGAGCTTCTGCTTTTATCATGGCGATCTTTGAGAGCCTCAGCCTTAAGTAGGTCTTTTAGTTAGGGTTTAGCTGTTATAAGTTTTTCATCTTGTAGTTTAGTGATGCTTTGATAGAGCGTTTCTATTTCAATTATTTTAGTAAGCTGGTTATACTTACGGTATATATGGCAGTTAATTCCAAGGTTGAGTAGTTCTTTTTGGTGCTTAGTTAGTTCGTGGTTGGAAAGGTTTATGAATTTATCGAATTTTTTGGGAAGAGTGATCTTGCCATTGTATAGTGAATTAAGTTTTTTTACAATTTTAGCACGGTGTTCAACTTCGGATTTTACGGTAATTTTGGATAGTCTGAGCATTATTCCTTCTAGTTGGATTGAGGTAGTTACATCTTTCTGTTTGTTGTAGAGGTCATGTCACTAACTATACCTGCCTGCATATATATGAAAGTTGAAACAGTATAAAAAGAAGAAAGGCGACTCTCTGTTTTATGATGGACGAATACTTCATGCATAAATATAATAATTTTAGTATTTACCATATAAATTTCAAAGTTAAGATAATTATGAAACATCAATCGTCTGCTTAGAGAGATTTATATTTGTTGAAATGACATAAAGTATAATCTGGGTTATTCGTTCAAAATAATAAGTATATATTTTCATTATACCAACGTTTTTCTTTCTCATATTTATTTCAAAATACGTAACGGCTTCAAACGAGCGTGCATCAATTTATTTACCATCAAGTCATGGGATGCAATTTTGCAGCCATACAGATTATGTTTTACAACGACAAACACACGTAGCCTCTTCATCACTCAATTAGTTGCCAACCATCCAAATTATTTGTTTATAAATGTTTCAGTACGGTGTTGTGAATTGTATGATTATATGTAGTGTTAGTCGCATTTAAAGTTATTTAAAAATGTTGTTATAATGTATTATGAAAGTATATTATTTTTCACATACATAATAGCTATAGATTGATATAAGAATATGTATCAAAAGCAAATACTGATTTTCATATTAAGAATGCCGCAACAACAGGTCGCAACTAAAGAAACCATTGTATAATTTTAATGAGGGCAGATATTCAATGTAAAATATGCCCATAAAATGACTAGGGCATTATGTATCGTTTAAACTCTATATCGGGAAGAACATATGAGACCTCATCAATAAGTATTGGGATTGTTGCTATGTTAACGGAGAAAAGTAAAACGGTTTGGCACAGATTTAGCTTGAACTCTTATGCATACATATTAAGTTATAATTTTCTCGTTTACTCCCTTGGCTTATAGCCGTGCTTCGAAGGAAAATTTGTCGAGTGTCATCGTTTCACCACACTACATCAGTGACCATCGATTGTGAAGTAGTGTTTAACCAACATCAACATTCCCCAAGTTCGACAACCACCGCTTTTTCCATACTTCTACTCTTGCGACTTTCCCTCTTCACATATCATATTCTACTTGAACGAAACACGTGTTCAAGACGTGGTGGAAATCCAAGAAAATGCGTCGAAGCAGCTACACATTATCCAGAAATATCTCCATCAATGGAAACAATGTTGGATAATGTGTGGAGCTTCAAAAGTGAAATATTTCAAAGGAGATTAAACACCGACTTGATATGTGTTGTAGTTTTCTTTTTCGTAGTACAAGTGCACATACATTTGATCAGTTCTCGTACATATAAGATTAGAGGTTTAGATAGATAGATAGATAGATAGATAGATAGATAGATAGATAGATAGATAGATAGATTTTATTATGGAAACTTATAAGATATTTAGTATTATGTTGATTGTTAAGCTTACGCGCAAATATCCCTGGGAAAGGTATTAATCCCTCTCTTCCCTCCAGTTATGGGTTAAATAACAGGACAGATTAGGTTTTATAGACTTGCCAAGCAACCAGTTACCGTAGAAAGCAATGGCAACCTACTGCAGGATAATCTTCTGCCCAGTCAGTCATGTCTCTTTCGAGACATGATTGCCCAAAGCTTGTATTACGTATAGTACTTAATTGACAGACTTTTATTATCAAAAATCAAGAACTGAAAGTTTTCTTGATGTTTTTATATTTATGCAGGCGTTAATGCACCAGGGCTCTACCCTTAGACCTATACGGCATTTCTAATTTTCATAAATAATTTCCTGATATCATCAGGAAATTATGAGGTGAGGTACTTATTGCATCTTCTCATACTAACATTTCCTCCGAAAGTAAGTTGGTTTATCGTATCGTGCAAGGCAATTATTAGCGCCAGAATATATCTTATGTAGTTATAAGTTTACAATTTGTCATTGTTTTGTAATATTGTGGCCACATCTGACTTGATGCAATGTCAATCACCGTCTACTTGATAATTGTTATCTTATGGTTCTCTCTCCCTAATGGTGTTTTTCTAAGATTCTCTAACGCTCTACACACTTGCGTTTTAGTAGCTTTATTGCCTTGCTCATTGGTAACATAATTTTTAAAATATATATAAGCTAAAATTTGATGTATAAAGAAACTTTTCTGGACGCGTATCCCACTCTATTTCTATGGCTTTCATGCAATTTTTCATTGTTCTGGCAGTGGGGTGGGGAGAATGGCTGAAACATGAAACAGATAGAAGCTTTATATACTTGCCCATACAGTTTATTTGAACAGTAATAAGACCTGGAGCTCTTATAATGATTGGTGCTTCTTTTATTTTATATAAATCCTTGTTTTTTCCAAGCCTATATATTTCACTATTTCAGGTATTTATTCTTGTGTCAGCAGCTCATCACCAATTCTTTTCGTTTGTTTAACATTTTTCCCTTCATGTACAATTTTTGCAGCTTTTTCAGTCTCCCGTGTAAGCTTCCTTCTTGTCACCCAGCAAAGAATGGATGAAATGACAGTAGCTAAAGGGATACTTGAGCAGAAAATCCTGTTTTTATATGAATATAAAAGTATGAGTGGTTATAATGTAGAGAAACTAAGGAAACCAATAAAAAATGATATAGGATTTCAAATTAACATATAAATATAATTTAAAGAAGTAGACATTTCGCATATAACATCAAACATAGAAAACAATAAATACGAAATATAAAATAGAAAATAAATATTCAGTGCATATAAACAGTTCAAATCATCCTTCATCCTTAATAAGATATATATAACAAGAAATAATATCTCATTACCAAAGTAGCTATTTTTGTTTCGGCACTACTTGTGTCTTATCAAGACACAAGTAGTATCAAACAAAAATAGCTACTTTTGTAGTGAGATTATAACATATTTGGGTTATAAATTCCCCCAAAATATTATTCTTTGTATTGAGGACATTTTTAAAGAATATGTTTTATATGGAATTTTATTACATTCATACCTATCCTATATATATATATATATATATATATATATATATATATATATATATTTCCCTGATGTAATAAGATCCCAAGTGGGCATATATGATGACGACACTACGGTTTACTCTCGTCTCGATCAAAAATCTGCCGAAGCTGAAAAAGCAAACCTCGCTGTTGAGCTTGAAAAGGACCTCCAATCTGTGATGGCCTGGGGTAAGAAATGGCTCGTAAATTTTAATGCTTCCAAAACGAAGCTGCTATCTAATAACCACCATAGACAATTGTTCCTCCTGCCTATTAACATGGATCAGGCTTCTCTCCCTGAAAGCAAAACACTGCGCCTCCTCGGGTTAACTCTCACACCAGACCTCAAGTGGAATAGCTATACAGAATCCATGGCTAAATCCGCTGCTAAGAAAGTCGGTTCTCTGTGCAGGGCCAGGAAGTTTTTCCCGTCCCAAACAATCATGTACATATACAAGTCTACCATCCGCCCGTGCATTGAGTATTGCTGTCATATTTGGTCCGGTGCTCTTGCTATCCACTTAGATGTCCTCGACCAAAACCAACGGAGAATCTGTAATGTGATCGATCTCGACTTGGCAGCTTGATCACAGTCGCTTTCTCACCGACGCAGTGTGGCTTCCTTGTGTCTCTTCTACAAATACCTTCACGACTTTTGATCCGATGAACTTAGCTCACTGGTACCCCCTATATACGAATTTCCTCGAGCCACAAGATTAGCAACTAGGTCCCACCCTTTTACTGTAAAATAACTTGTAAATGCAAATTCTACTCCACCAGCTTCTTTTCTCGCACTTCCCGCCTGTGGAATTCTCTTCCGAATACTTGCTTTCCTGACAGTTACAATCTCCAAGAATTTAAATGTAAAGTCAATAGTCATCTCCTGTCTCACTAACTTACATCCTCTCTCTCATGCTTTTCTACATCTACCCCACTCTCATCAGTACTCTCTTCCCGCTCCTACTCTCTTCCTGACGCTCCCTTCAACCTCTCACTCTTCATAATATTCTTCCTATGTAACCCCCTGCACAACAGTGGCATTAAAATGCCTTTCTTAGTGCGATACGATTATAATATATATATATATATATATATATATATATATATATATATATATATATACATTTTTCAATTTGGATTTCGGTTTGAAAAATGTATCTGATGATTGCATAATGCATGAAACTGTGAGTCATGCAAACGACGTAAAACAATATATATATATATATATATATATATATATATATATATATATATTCCATTTTTAAACGAGTTATTTCACTACCTAGGTGTCTACCATAAAATATCTCGTTTAAAAATGGAAAATATTAAAAGGTTCTACAATATCATTGTATCGAACACCTTTTAATACAAATGTGTACTGGTCTAACCAAATTATGACCAAAACCTAAGTATTAAAAAGTTAATCAATATATAAAACAAGTTTTTTTTTGTGCTGAGCTTGAATTCGGGATATTAGTATTTTTTAAAAATTTTTTACTACTAAAGTTTTACATGTTGACTCGAATGAGAAATGAAAGAGCCGAATTTTAATTCCAGAGGAGTTTATCATTGAATTAATTTACATGCAAATACGCCTGAGAGATATACAAATAACTTTCTTCTCACAGCTATGTGTTAAATGGTAGGCGGAATACAGTCTTTTTTACTATTATTATATATTTATATTGAAGAACAATGGTAGCATGGAACATTGCTACTTGTGTTATGCTAACGAGTGGATTATGTACATGCTGACAAGTAAAGCCAGTTGCGTTAGGAAGCTCATGCGCAAATCAGTATGACTCATTCGATGAACATGATTCAACAACCAACTGATTAAACTGAAAATTAGCAATCCGTTCTGTGTGTGAACAAATCTCATAGGCTCATATAAACAAATATATTGGATTGACGACTACGAATTTAAACGCAAAAGAGAATGATAACAGCGTTATCTCCGAAAATTTTGTTTTGAGGCCTAAAGAAAGTATTTCAGGAACGTTCATCAGATTGCAGGAGGTCATTTATACAGACAAGTGTTTCTTAGCTTTTTATCATTCTTTTAAAGTCATTTAAAACAAAATAAGAAAACTAAGGATGAGAGAAGAAAATAATTTTGCCTCGTTCACATTTCAGCGTATAAAAAAAAGAAAAAATGTATAAATTGTATATCTGAGTTCTCACTTTGCAGTTGTCGTTATGTCTATATAAATATGTGGGAGCTTCAAAGACTAATTATTTGGACGTGGCTGCTTATTTCATGTTCGTCTGATAAAAAATACACACATAATTGAACGTAATTTTGTACATGAGACCATATTTTAGATTTCCATTCTTAGGTAGATGGGTGGTTGCATTTAGGACATCGACAGATTTACTTTGTTATGTTGGCGCAATTGCACATGCACACGAACAAATGATGATAGGAATTTAATTTTCTTCTTTTTATCGAGCTGATTTCGTTTAGAGATTTTTTTCTATCACATTTGTTAGTAGATCTCCCACATTCTGTTGGTAGAAAATCTGCCAGGAATAATCAAATGTTGGAAGCGTTATGGCGCAAAACTACTGTGGATGACCTTACGACCCAGCTACTTTCTAAACACATATACATATGTACTCACTAATAATGTGTTTATTACTGTAATTTTAATTCATTGGTGTTTACATTTAATGACGTTTTTTGAAGGAGACTGACAAAGGATATGAGAAAGCATTTACAAGGATTGTGTGTTTTTCATTTAAACTTTTTTAGGAAAAAGTAAAAAGTAAGACCGACAAAAAGAGATATAGAAGAATCGTGGTAGTGGGAGTTGGATTTTGACCGGGTGAGACATTCAAAAACAACTTAATGGCGTCGTATTGTATACTCTACTCACAATGTTAACATTTGGTCAAACACCATCATGCACACGCGTTTCTTTAAATGTATGCATCATGTTAATTTCGTCGTTACTTCGTTTTATTTTAATTTTTTGCAATGTCTTTTCACTTGTTCTTGAACTAGAACGACTAGGAATATGTATGGATAAATGACCATACAATTATAAAGAAAGGATATCGGACTTATACTGAGGTAAAACTTAATCATCATTTCATTTTCTTCTTCATCCTTATCTCATCATAATAAACTACAGAAATTGAAGAAGCCTAACACAACATCCGAATTTGAAGGGAAAATATATGAACAATAAAAAAAGAAGATGCCAGGAAACAGAAACTCGAAATGGTATACAATGAGAGATGCTTTACTGACATTAGCAAGCGACATTATCCCAAGAAAAATAGACATCAAAGAAAAAAGGAATGCCTCACAAATGAGATTCGCCTCATAATGAGAAGGCGACAAAAACAATGCCAATACATGAATGAAACTACACAAGGAAATAAGAGAGAGGCAGAGACACGCTAAAGAAGAATGGCTCACGTTAAATTTTCAGAAACAGAGTGATTGAGAACCACGTACAAACGAGATATACATCAAAATAAAAATATATAACAGGACAACAGACATGCTCTTCAATAGGATGCATAAAATTCAAAGACGGAACAGTCTTATAAGAGAACAAAAAATGCTGCAGTGATGGAACCAATACATAAGAGATCTCTTTCACGGCAAGAGAGAAAAAACGGCAAGACACAGAAATACCGATGGGCCGGAAATATTAAAAACTATAGTGAAAGCTGCACTGGTCAAACTGAAGAGAAACAAAGCGGCAGGGCCACATTGTAATAGAGACGCTAACAGCCTTAGACGATTTCAGTAGAGACATAATTACAAAAAACATAAATTAATCTACAACAGTGATGATAAACCGGAAATACAAAGCTGATCTATTTTCATAACACTGCCTAAGAAACTAGGAGGAAATGAATAAGATATCCACTGAACAATCAGTTTAATGAGGCACAACAAATCTCATTATACGGATTCTGGTGAATAGAGTGCGCTGCAGAATGAGGCCAGAAATAGGACAAGAACTGTGCGAATTCATCAAAGATATCGTAACGAGAACCGAAATCTTTAAGATAAGAATGTTTTCAAAAAAGCAATACAAATTGCAAAAGTTTTTATAAACTACAAAAAGGCGTTCGTAAATTATGACACAAAGATCTTTTAGATATGCTCAGTAACCTTGACAGGAAAAACATTAGAATAATCAAGATTCCATACTAGCAGCAAATCTCTTTCATACGGACAGGAAATGTGTTCAGCAGATATACAAGAATAGTTAGGAGTGTGTCTTTTCACTGAATCTATTCAACCTACACAGCGAGGTAATTTCGAGAGAACTATAAATCATGCCAAGGTTGTCCATTGGCGGTCACAATCTTAAAAATATAAGATATGAAGAGGACATAGTACTGATAGCAAACACGGAAAGGAAACTACAAAACATTGTACAGACTGTAGCGAAGGAAATCGAAAAGAAAGGAGGAAAATCAAATTACAAGAAGATTGAATGAATGGCCATCAGCAAAAAGAGGAGTCCAAAATGTCAATTATAGGTCGAGGATAATCAAGTTGGTAAGGAAATTTAAATACCTGGGAAATGTTCAAATAGAGGACGGAAAGTGCGACACCGACATCAAGAGGCGTATTGGGATAACCAAAGACGCATTCAAAAAGTTAAGCAGAGTATTAAGAAATTAGAATGATTTCGTTGGAAACAAAGAAAAAGAACTGTTACGTGGTATCTGTCCTTCTGTATGACAGCGAATACTGAAATGTCTCCTCAAAATTGAAAAAGAGAGTCGAATCAACATAAATGGGAAGAACATATGAACAAAGACGAGGTTTTGGAGATTATGGAAACAAAAAGAAAACTTATACTTATGTGGCAAAAAATCCTTTATCTCAAAAATGGGTTCGTTTCGTTTTTGCAGTCTACCAAAGAAAGGAGATAAAGAATAAAAGAATACGAGGCAGATTTTGAAATTGTGTATTTTTGATTGTTTGTAGAGCGAGTTAGTTGTGTGCTATCCAGTACGGTCGAATGTTTTTTGCTTCAACTTAACACGAAGAAGAGACGGTTTAAATATATAGGATACGTAAGGAAGCACAAAGTAGTGTATCAAATAAGTGAGACTTGAGGATTCCAACAAAAACAACAACTGAAATGGTTAAGAAATGTAAAACAAAGAGAAAATTAAGGTTAAATCAAGATGTTGAAGTTTCACACTATTTAACAAAAAATTCATAAGTGAGACACCCTCATCCATACCGGAAACAGTGCAAACATTAATGGACTTGAGAAACATTTTCCTGAGAAATTTTTTAATAGAAAGATTTTACAAATTTTGAACGACAGCAAGAAAATTTCTTATTTTTTTATATTAGTTGATGTTTTAATGTTTTAATTCTGTTGCTGCTACGAAAAAAAAAAGTGGATATATCTGTACTTTTAGGAGGTAGAAGAGGACATCAGGGTATTTTCTTCATTGGTTAAAAAATTATTGTTTGTGTACCTGACTAAATATGTTATTACTAAACTTTAACCAAATCCTTGGAAATATTTAATTCGTTTTTATGTACTTAGGTTTATTTAATAGAAATATGCTCCTGATTAAAAGAAAATGTTCTATGAATTTATATTTCCCAATTCTTTCGATTCCATGTATTTGATCTGAAACATACAAAACTACCTTAAAACTTACCAAAAAGTTATAAAGCTATAACGAAATCATTTCCTTTGATTTCAAATGAAGCAGAATATCTTGCAAAATATCTCATTTTTTCCTGGTCTTACCATTTGCTTAACTTTTGAAACTTTTTTGAGATGACATTCGAGGAGTTGTTAATACTGGACAAAATAACGAGAACAAATTCTTAGGATTTTAACGTTTTCAATTTTGTATTGATACTCGGTTTGAAAGAAATGACGTTTATCGTATTCATTCACTGCTGTCGTGTGTGTTGTGTAGTCTTTATTTCTGTTACAATATTTAGTAATTTTGGGCTGCCTAGAGTCACAGAAAATTATTCAGAATTATCAGTCACATTAATTTATATATTCGAAGCCAATAATTACTCGCAACTGCTAAGGGTGAAGTTTTACAAATTATTATTTTATTTTCAAATATTATTTTATTCAATCGTCTAGAATACAAGAATCACTATTTAGCTTTGCATTTTAAACTGCATCAGTCACCTAAAAAGTTCAACTTTACCAAATCAGAATTTTATTTTGAATACTTTTCATATATTCGGAACGACTATTTGATATCAACAAAACAATAGTAAATACTGATTTACCTTAAAACATCAACTAAATAATGTAACTGTCTTTTTTGATTGAATATTTAGAATCGAATGAATGCTATCTGGAACTAAAGCAAAAAGATAACCAAGCCCAAATTAGTAAATGTTTCCTTATGTAAATTATTTAACTGTGTGAGTTTAGTCACACCATCCTTTTTATCATGGTCATATGATTCTTAACAATATTTATATTTGATCAAGTTACTGACATTTTTTTATTTAATATCCACTTATTGAAAAGCGATGCTAATACTTAATTGAAGATTACGGTTGCACTTGCGTTGCCAACAGAGATCTATAATGAAACATGACAGGTGCAGTCCGTTCAAAACATCTTCCACTCAACTCGTAGACCTGACTCATCGATTGCGTTTTAAGGAGAAGAGAGATGACGATTCTTGCCAAAAAGATTCTCTTTTTCTCTTTCTTTATTTTTATCATTAGAAAAGAAGACATTTACATTTTTCTTTATTTTCTATATTGTAGTAAAACGGATGAACGCTATGTATCCAGGAGGTAGAAGTATTTGTCAATTTGCAAGCAAAAATCTACAAAAGCAGTTCAGTAGGTAAACTTCAAACTCACGTGGAACGATCCGTGAGTTTGATTGTCTAAATAATACTTTAAGGCAGACACTCAATTATCAAATGAGGCAAGAAAACACTCAATTATCAAATAAAGGAAGGGACATTAAACTTTAGGAAGGAAAATGCATCGTTTACTCAAAGGATTCCTGTCGTTATTTCGTATTCTTGAAGTGAGATAGTTTTGTTAAAGAGAAAGTTTTACCTCATAAACCTGTTTAATGCTTTTAATTAAAAAAAAACAAAAAAAAACACTTCCAATAAAAAATGAGAATCGTTATTTAGATATTTTTTGACAGGTAAGTACAGATAAAAATGGTGGGTTCTGAAAGACATTGAATATGGCAAAACTGGGAATATTGCTTGACGTTTGAACGTATATTCTCCTTCTAATGCATTCACCTATAGAGTAGAAAAGAAACCCTACAAGCTTAGGTAAAGGCAGCCGGATCATTCTTACCTTTCTACGTCTCATGCTGACAATTCTACTGCTTGTTGATGCTAAATGTTACTGTTGTATAGTGAAATGAAGAGATACACAGTATTTGTAGATAAACTATTTTATTACCAGAGTGGTACAACCTAGAGGTATCTACAATATTTACAGTCTCCGTGATAATGACAACTCCCGTGCTAAGAGCACATTGTTTTTTATACATCCGGGCGACCGGATGTCATAGTTTGAGCCACGGCACAACAGTTACACATAAAGCCTCCCTAAACCTTGCACTAAAATTTGAATTTAATTTGCTGTTTAAATTATTTAATTCATAAGTCGCGGATAAGACACCAAGCTTTTCTTTGTCAACTCACATAAAGATAATAGTGATTTTTCCGATGCCAAACTCAAACAAAACTAAAACTAAAAGTAATCAGGGACTCAGATTCAAATGATTCCTTTTAGTTTCACCCTAAGTGATCGGTTGTTGACTTTTGACAATCGCTTAGCGTACAGACTTAGATCGTGGTGCTTGTCTGCTTTCTACCAAATTAATGATATATAATCGAACATTTTTATTAAAATTAAAACATAAAGAACGCAACTAACTAGAAATATTACTGATGGAAACTCCCAATTAGTGTTTTATCATGTATTGCGAACGATATTCTCTATCCTGTCGACATTAACCGCTAAATGCAAGATGTTCATGCATCAAAACTTAAAGGCCGTTTGTTATCACAAATTAGGAAAAAAGAATCATAAACACAGATGAATATTAAAATGTAAAAGACATCAACAAGAAATTTCGTAAAACAATTTAAATTGTAAGATTTTTTTCGATTTGTATTTTCCATAGATTTAATTAAAATAGACAACCTAATAATAGAACATCAAATAACAGTGAACTATACTAATTCATGTATATATAGATTCATCTTGCCTTTTACTATACATAATGATATTCATTGACCATTTATTAGTTTTTATTGACACTGTAAATATAATTGATAAGAAATTTGAATAAGACAGATTGGGTTCTATAGTCTTGGCTGGCAACCAGTCTACTGCAGAAAGTAATGGCAACCTACTGCGGGATAATTCTCTGATCAGTCAGTCATGTTTTGTTCGAGACATGATCGCCCAAGCGTGTGTCCCAGATGGCACTTAGCTGACTGACTGACTTAAATGGCCTCTTTAGATCTACTCTCTCATATGGACGCGGTGCATAACGTCTAAAACATTTACATTTGTTTAAGCCGTCAGCTCTATACAACTGTTTTCTCAGACCAATAATCAAAAATGGCTTCAAATGAATAAAGAATAAAGAAGTTAAGACGATTTTTCATAAGATTTTATAAACGGGCGCAGTAGAATCACAAATATATTTACCAGATAGCAAACCCACATCTCTTTGAAGACTTCAAGCAGCAGCAACTAAAATGTTTTGCACATGTAACTAGAATGGAAAATATTCATACAATCTAGAGGCTGACACTTTGCCTAAGCATAAAGGTTGGAATGAAACTCTCATCAGTATTAGAAAAGGCGAAGGCAGTTAATGGACTTCAAATGTAAATTTAACTGAAGCTTTAGTTAAGAGAAAGATTTTATAAATTTCAACCAAGAGTAATTTAAACTGTATGGTTAATAAATATCGAACATTTCTTGCATGGAAGCCATTTCCGTTTACTCTTTGTAAGTTTGAATTTAATACGCATATATTTGTTTGTTAACTCACATTAAGCTAATGGATTTTTTTCTTCGTAATTATTCTGTGATAACGAAAAAAGAATAACCTCCTGATCCAAAGCAAATAACGCATTCTATTTTTTGAGTGGACAAAGAAAAAACTAATTAGCTCTCTTTCTATTTGCTCTTAACGTCAAGCAAACATAAAGACAAATAAACTGCATAGAGATAGCCTACTGACATTTCTTCAAGTCGAGAAGATAAAAAATTAAATGGGCTGATAACTTTTGAAAAGCACAAGAGCAGTTCAAGAAGATTTTCATGATATTAAGTAAAAAAATGCCTTTGGTTGTTTCACACGAATGTTATTCTTGTCTTTTCAAAATGAAAGTTTCGTTAAGACCATGTCACCGTTTATATGTTTTAAACATGGAAAATTTTCGGAAGTAGGAAGATTAACATAGATGGGAACAATGTTAACAATTTATTCTTTTTTTAATCGACATAATATCAAACTTATTAAATGTAGTCGGATCATTTATTGGTCACGTTACTCGAGTGAAATCGTAAGCTGATCTTTGCTTGAAATGTTTGAAAGTTGATTAAAGTTCTTTTTCTTTTTGCTAATTAAGATTTGTTTTCATTCTGCTTTCATTCTGAAAAAAATGCGAATTACATTTTGGTAAACGTTTGCGAGAAACAGTGAACATATTGCTCTGAAATTGTATCATAATTAGTGATTTTGTATAGAATGGCATCAACCAAAATATCATTCGCCAAATAATGCCTCCACTAAATAATTCCTACATAAATTATTGCGTTTACTAAATAATAGATACATGAAATAATGCCCTCAGCAAGTAATGTTACCAAGAAATAATGCCTTTGTTAAATAATTTGTCTAGTAAATCATACGTCCCCCAATTAAAGGCCTAAATCAACCACCATGCCATCTCTAAAATCAATATGGGTAAAAACATAGTTTGTTAATTTTTTAACATATTCATATATAGTCATCTATATATAGTCATATAGTCATATATTAGGGAGCACTAATGTTCTGAACAGCGAAGCGATATAGGTAAAGTGCAGATTGAAAAAAGATTAAAATAAATTCTGTGGATTTCATGAGGAAATAACAAAACATTTGCTGTAGATCAATAACTTGTGTTACTACTACTACTACTACTACTACTACTACTACTAATAATAATAATAATAATAGAAAGTTTTAAAAATGTTGTAAAGATGTGATCTGAGTAAGTTAAAAGACGGCGATGAATCGAGTTCAAATCAGAAATATTTTACGAAAACAAGAACAGTATACAAGAAGCCAAGGAAGAAATGAAAAGCCATGTAAGTCAGATACAAAATATTATAACTCCCGGTAGACTGGTTGCCAACCAAGGTTATCGAACCCAGTCTGTCTTATTTAACCAATAACTGGAGAGAAGAGACAGATTAATATCTTTCCCAAAGGTATTTGTGCGTAAGTGAATGCAAGGGATTCAACTGGAATTCGAACTCGGCTCCCCGACAAATCGGGAGCCGAGTTCGAAGAAAGTTCCTCATGAGAAATAACCAATTGACAGTTACTGAAAATCTAAACTTATTTATAAATGGAACTTTGTCTCTGTGTGTATGTGTATGTATATGTGTGAGTGTGTGTCCGTTATTGAAAGTGTGAATAGACAGAACATTAATAAATACAACCAAAACAGTAAGAATAGCTTTTGTTCATGTAACGCTAGTGACTTTATGGGAGTTAGAAAAACAAATCATTAAATATATCTAAATAATACACTATATCCTACTTTAGGTTTTCCCGCAGACTTGGTGACCAACGCACAAATCGAAAGATGATGTTGATAGAAAGCTATTATATGAAGCTATAAAAATACATTTGGCTCACACAATATTACCACAGAGAGTGATAGGAGAATAAAAGAATTAGAAACCGTGTGCAGATGAGACGTTTTAGAATGAGAGGGAATTAAACACTCATTAAAGGGAAAAAAAATTACGAATGAATTGCAACCGCAGAGTAAGAGCGATTCTGTAAATAAAAGTGAATACTAGAAAGAAAATTGATGCGATAGACTTACCGATGCTTGTAATCACAACAACATCAATATTCTTAACTTGTTCCTCTCTGAGATAAACTAAGTTCACGCCAAAATACGAAAGCTTCTTAAAATGAATCACATGCAGCAGACAAGTTGAAACGTCGACCAATTTTAACGTTCAAGGAGAGAAAGTAGGCGGTAATTAATTCCCTTGGAACAATGACTGAAAATTTGCCACTAACAAAAGCCTGCATGTTAAAACTTCTTCTGTAAAGTGGGTGTACCTAAAAACAGAACCATGCGACAGAAGACTCCAGAACATATCTTCGGGAAATACAGCTAAATTCTATTTGACTTTATTTTTTAAAAATCTTTCTCCTTTAGTTTATTTAATTGTACTGTTTATTCTCATTCCAATAACCCCAATGTAAATCCAAATCTGTTCTTTCATCTGATAATATCCAATTGAATTTATACTAATGAAATTTGTTATAGTCAATACTGTTTCCATATCACTAAATTACCTCCCTGAATGCAGGCCCTAGATAAAGAACTCTCAAACCCTCGAACTCTCGAACTCTCGAACCCTGACATCCGAATATAAGTCCCTTGTTTCATGAGCAGAACGGGCTTTTTAGTCTTGGTTTTCAGTTGTCCTAAATCTGGCAACTTGAATCAAATTACCCCTTAGCCGTTAAGGAATAAACGCAAAACAAAAACGAAAAAGATCAACAATTTCAATGCTTACAACAAATACTCATAATTCATTCGTGTCAACAAGAACCGCGTTCCTCAGAAAAGAACCAGTCTGGGACCCATATATCGGTCATTGGAACAAATTATTTCAACAAATATAAGACACCTGGTTGCCAAAGCTGGGCTGACTCAAACCTTGGATTATGTGACTCAGTGTTAAATCAATTAATAAAAAGAAAGCGACCAAAATGAGCTTGCGAAAAGTATCAAGGCATAATATCCTTTCTCACTGCACTCAAAAATCCACTTACCCTAATCCTAACCTTAAATACAAATCACGTATCAGACATAAAAAAATATGGAGAATTATGGCAGGATCAACCCAAATATGCTTGCCAATTTGCGCAAGGACATCATGAGAAATAAAAAACGAAATAAAAATGCAGAAATAAATCAAATAAACTAAAGACAAAATACAATAAACCATCACCCCCATCACAAACACGCATGAATTATTATTGGAAATAAATAATATGCCATAGATGGGATAAAAATTTAATAAATGAAATATAAATAACATTATCTCAGGAAATAAAACGGAAGAAGCGACCTGGGACAGAAGCATCTGTTATTAAGATTATGCTACTGAAGATTAATCAAACGATATTAGGGTAGAATTCCTAATAAACGACATTAGTGAAATTACTTAAACGAAAAACCACACCATTTAACTGAGCAGAGTAACTCCCACACAAATATCAGACAGAGACCAGGTCCCCAAAATTCATATTACAAAGTCCAGTAAACATACTGTGCAAACATGTAACGCCTCACTGTAAACACTGTTATGTGTAAAACCATTGGGGGACATCAAGAAGTAAATAATGTCATATGAGCAACAGCTTTAGTAGCCAGTAGGAAACTTAATGTCAAGACGAAGAAAAAATCAAAGAAAAGACAAAAAGAGCCAGATTGGAAGACAGAATTAAGTAGAGAAAATCAAGTGTGAATTATCGATACGAGAGATTTCAAAAAAGTTTCCATACTGAAAAGCATGAAGATCGAGCGAAAATATAAAATTAAATTTCTAAATGAAATTCTACCCTTCAAAGGAATGCTTAAACCGAAACTGAAATTAAAGACTCAGGTAACAAGACAATTTGAAAAACGTTGTACGCTCTATTTACAAAATAAGATATTCCAAGTAAAACTCAAGTAATTCTACAGGGAAATTGGTTCAGCAGTTGCAAAAGTCAAAGACACCACCACCTATTGAAGAAATGCAGAAGAAGTTTGGAAGAAAATTTAAAGTAACCTAATCTATATTATAATAGACGCCGTGTGTGTCCATCCGTCACAAATTCATATTGAGGCTAAACAATAAAATGGAACGGGGATTACTTGTGATGATAATAGGAGAAACAGACATACCTGTGGTGGTAACTAACAAAGGCTTTATTAGCGAGAAAAGATATAAGAAGCAGGAATTTTAAATCAAATTAGCTATATTACCGTAGACTACAAACAGTATAATAAAAGTGGCTTAGGAAATATGTTATGAAATCAATTTTTCTTAATTGAAAGTTATGTCTGTGGGAGGGGAGGAGGTTGACTGATATTTGAGATTTCAGTGAAGTCCTTTGATGTCTGCGCCAAGTGTAATATTGGGGAAAGAGAATGACGCTGTATTGAATGTGAGAACATCACAGTAAATTTCGCGGTTCTAATTATTAAACCTCATGGCGACTTCTACTCCAATTTTGAAACTCTAATATCGCATCGTTAAATATTTGAGTTTAACAAATTTAACAAATTATTACAATACCAATCCTAAATACGAACGTTATTTAAAAAGAAAAGTGGGTAGAAATTAAAAGATTTGCAATCGACAACTTTCTTCATTTCACTGAAACAACCGTTAACCACTTTTATCTTCGCTTTGTTCTTTCTTTCTTTCTTTCTTTCTTTCTTAATTTCATTCATTTTCTCACTGATATCAAGTAGTGTCTTTTCCACTCTTGTTCCCCGCGATCAAAACAAAATAGTCCATTATTTATGATTATTGACAAGAGATGTTAAGTATTTTTATGTTTCCTTATTTTTTTTTCTTTTTAGCCAATTCACTGTCTAGTGGTCATTTCTCTTAATGAGAATTAAAATATAATTCGGCAAACAATCTTATTTTATTTACTGGAATTGGATTTTTATTTTAAAGATTTTTATTTTCTTTCATTAATTTCTTGTATGATTTGTTTATTTCTTTCATATTCTCACTAAAATCAAGTATTTTCTTTTAATTGTTAAATATTTCAGCTTAAAAATTTTAATAGAATATTTCAATAATCATCATAAATTATGGGATAGAATGAAACAAATTTTAAACTGGCAACTTTTTTCATTGAAACATAGGTTAAAGACTTTTATCTTGCCTTGTTTCTTTTTTCTTTTGTTCTTTCTTTCCAAGTAGTATCTCTAATATGCCTTCCTCGTCTTTCCACGCTATCAAAACGGAATAATCTCTGATGTAAACCTATTTCTACGTGAATATACTTTTTGATTTAATACAACGCAGTGAGGGAAATTTTTACTAGTGATATTGTTAATTTTGCAGATAACAATATGAGTGGAGAGAAAAATAAGTCATTAGATGATAAAATTATTTATTGTCGATCGCAATATGAACGCGGCTAAGAACTTTAATATATATATATATATATATATTGCAAATTTATATTTTTGTTTAAAATCTTGGAAACCCACTGGAAAATTAATTGATCAAAACATTTTTGCAGATATAAAGCAACAGGTCAGATGGGGTCATCATATTTTCAGCCATTGTGTGATATGAAGCGGAAGCTTTTGTCGCTAGTAAAATAAAATAATAAATTTTAGCTGGAATCTTGTTTCAGGCTTGTCATATAATTTGACGAGGTCAGGTAAGGTTAAATCTTCAAAATTATTCTTGAGAACAGATTCTAAAGTCAGAAAAATAGGTGATGTAATTGAGAGGAAAAAGACAAAAAACATTACGTCATATGAGGTGTAGATATTTCATTCGTTTAGCCATAGCTCCCCCTTAAATCGTGTGGGTGAAAAATAATCTCATTGGTCAAAGTTTTGAGCCACATAGATCCCCCAAGAGAATTGGAAATAACTATAAAAAGTCGAGACTCAGTGAGAAATATAAGAATTGGAGAGAATTCGACGGAATTTGGGAGATTTCAAGAGCTGTCGAGCGACAGAGACCAAACGACACCTCGCCACCGTCATCATGAATGTTCGCCCCCATTCGGCCGTTTCTGTAAAGTTTCCGTAAAGAGATGTAAAAAGACTTATTTTTATTTGCTCTGATTATTTTTAACGAAACTTTGCCCGGTTATGAAAAGACTTATTTTTTATTGGAAAAATGTAAGCTCTGATTATTTTTAACTAAACTTTGCACTGTTATGAAAAGACTTATTTTTATTTAGAATATTTGAAAGATTATTTTTTAATGAATCCTCTCCGTTGTAAACTTCGTAAGATTCGGCGATTGTACATTCTACTTTTATAATTATATATATATATATATATATATATATATATATTAATTAAAAAAGGATTAACTCAATGATGTTGAATGGCCATTTCGATATGAAGATCCCCACGGGGGATAACACATCACCTCAGCAACAGAAAAAGGATTTTTCTGTTGCTGAGGTGATGTGTTATCCCCCGTGGGGATTTTCGTATCGAAATGATCATCCAACATCATTGAATTAATTCTTTTTTAATTTATATTTGCTCTGTAATATTTTATTACATGGAGCTCTCTTCCTGTATCATTTTTTTAATATTAAAATAAAATTTTTAATATTAATTAGGATCGGGTTTTTGAAATTTACCTTCCTACCTTTTTCGCTTGGATTAAAGTATCTGAATTAAAATATATATATATATACATATATATATATGTATATATATATATATATATATATATATATATAAACTTTCTTTCGTAACTCATCAAGGCGTCTTCGAATTTATTCATTTTTTTTTGTACCGTAGTTATTTTTTTTAACACAAGTGTACGCAAGTGTCCGGCCTGCTTTGAGGAGTTAGAGAGTCGGCTACCGGGTTTTTCAACGTGACTCTTTTGAGATCAAAAGAACACAGCGTGGGTAGAGAGGTTCATCTTTGTAATAGACGTTTTGAAAACCAGCTGCTGTGACGAAGACATCTTGACGAATGGCGACCTGAGAGCATCATCATAACTTGTACCGTTTCGATAGCATCAACCCAGGTTCCGGACAAGGGGCAGTAAATCAGCCAGACCAAGGTGTCATACTGATTTATTAATTATTTGGAAGGTGTTACGTCCGTACTAAGAAATTAAAGGAGGGGCTTTCTGAATTAGAATAAGATTGTTATAAACGTTTGTTAAATATTCTTTTTTTATTAAACATTTTTTCTATCTCTCTCGTGTAAAGGCCTTGCGATATTCTTCTTTATATTTTTTCTACAGCTACATGGATTAGCGCACACACAGTCTTTAGTCATGTACCCCTCTTTTGGAGGCATTACTCAGCAGAGGTACCTGCGAAGTGTTGAACAACTTCTGAAAATCTGATGTTATAAAAACAACAGTTCCTTTTTTTCGATTACTCCTTTACATAGTGTAGACAGACAGAGGTTGTTTTCTGAAAGTTGTTATCCCCATGCACCCTTCCATGGTCATTGGAGTTTTGTCATTTACTTTGGATGTTGTAGGGTACTGCTTATACTGACCATTTCTTGTTCGTATGTCTCTGGGTCGTTGCTTATGAGTTTTGCTCGATGCTGCAGGCAGCGGAAGATCCCTTTCTTTACATTGTATGGGTGGTGAGAGTTGAAGTTGAATTATTGTCCGGTGAATGTTGGCATGCGCTATACGGATATCTTGTACCCTCTCTCTTTGAGTTATTAGCGCATACAGGAATGTCAGTTGTCTTTCTCTTTTTCCATAGTGAACTCTATAGATGATCTTGTTGAGTTTACATTTCCAGTAGCGTCTAGAGCTCTTCCTGGTGTGGCCAGAGTATGAAGTTGTCATCAACATATCTTAGCCATATAGCTGGCTTTAGAGCTGTGGATTCTAATGCCAACTCTTCGAAGTAATCCATGTATATTTTAGCCAATGTTGGTGATAACGGCGTGCCCATTGCTAAGCTGTTGCTTTGTCTATATACGTCTAATCCTAAACTGAAGTGTGTTGTTTGTGTGCATCTCAGCATCTCCATCAGATTATCTACTAGAATACTGGTACGTTCTCCTAGGGATGTGTCCGAGGCCAGTCTGTCACTAACTACTAATAGTACCTTGGTGTACAGAATCACCTCATCCAGGCTCGCCATTTGGTTGAATTGCATGGGGGCATCTTTGACAAGTTCCACGAAGTGGGCGGAGTTTCAAATATATGATGTTAACTTTCTTGTCAGTTGTTTAATTATATCTACAAAGAAGCGACTCAGAGGGTGGCAAACCGATCCTAGGCTGCTAATAATCGGCCTGAGCGATATACCATCTTTGTGAATCTTAGGTCGGACATACATATGAGGTAGTTTTCTGTAACATTCAAATAACTGCCTGTATGTCCTAGGTTGGAAGTGATCCTTGTTCTTGACTAAGATCTGCGATAGTTGCCGTTCCATTTTCAACGTAGGGTCTTTCTTTACCTTGCTATAGCTACCACTCTTAATAGTTTCTTGACGTATTCAGTTTTGTTCTCATTCCTCTGTCGGTTCCTGATTGGCAGACCTTCCTCTTTCGTAATGTTTGGTTTTGGTGGCTTGGCTTTCTTTAATGTCTGTCTCACTATCCATCTTAGCTCCTCCGCCTGAGCCAAAAAATTCTTAGCATCTGAAGAAGGCCGCAACGTACAACGGGCAAAACATCGTAAAAATGGCAATGAAAATGGGGACAATAGTCCGAAGTATGAAAATAATGTAAATAGAAGATAATCTCTTAAATATAAACACATTCTCTCATGAGGTATTGTAATTATTTACACTATTTACATTGTAAAGATTGTTGTATTCATCTTTGTTGCCATATTCAAGATACTTCGGCTGTTTTACGCTCCGGTCTTCTTCAGGTGTTTGGAATTTAGAACTTGTTTTTTCTTTCACTGGGTTAGATTGTACTTGTTTAATATAATCCAAATAATGTTAGACAAAAAGGGAAAATCCTCAGGAAATGTTAAGATACCCAATTTTGGACTCTATCATCTGTTATAATTTATAACTGAAAGTATTACATATTGTAATATAACGGTCTGGCCCCACCCAAGAAGGCTGATGAAGCGTGGGTGTTCCCGGTTGATGAAAAGTAGCGGATGTCACTTTGACCCTATTTCCGACAGCGGCGGAAATGCCTACGCAGGCAAACAGAGAGGTGACTCTGAGAATCGCGTGGGCGTCGCGGATCGAGGCAAAACCCGGAAGAAAACGAGTTCCGGTTTTGGAAGATATATAAAGACCTCGAAACGCAGAAGTCGACAGTAGAGAAGTCGAAGAAGAAGCTAGAAGAGCTAAGCAGAGAGGCTACACTCCCGTTGAACCCAATTAGAGGCGCGCTCCCTCAACTCTCTGTTCCCTAGGCTACACGGTCCATCGTACATTAATAAAAATATCACTGATATATTTTTATATACACCCGTGTTTGTTATTTGTGGATATATAACAATATCACCTAACAAAAACGGATGAAATACATGATCCAAATAATTATAGGCCAGTAACATGTCTGCCGGGCACTTTCAAATTGATCCCTTCTTTCCTGACAGTACTTACATATTTCTTGAACTGAATTGATGTCGGGAAGGTTTATATGGTTGCAAGGATCAACATAATGATCCTGAAAATTAAAAAAAATGAATAAATCTCAGTACAGCATATATACATAACCGTAAAACCATAGATATATCGCGCTCTTGGGTTTTTATGGCTTTTGGGTATGTACAGAGATTTCTCGGTAATAGGAAAATTTCTTAAACGAATCATGGGATTGTGGGAAACTACCTTATACCTAAACCACACCAAAGTCACTGCCACTTCCAACCGTCTGAACTGATCTTAATACGACTTTCGCATGAGCTAAAAAATAATAGTTACAGATAGAAAGTAAATAAGAATGTATTTGATCACTAACTCTAAATGGATGCTCTCAAAAAATTTGACAAATGAAAACAAGGATATAAAAGGTCTCTTCAATAATGTGAAATGTTTCAAAGACGACATAGGTGTGGATTTTGAATTAGATAAATGAGTAAAATCAAGAAAAGAAGGATTATAGAAACCATCAATAGATTTGGATTTTGTTACAAATGGAAAAAGAAGCCTATAGATATCGATGAATTAGTGAAGAAGATGGAATACAGAATGCCCAAATGAAAGATTAAATATGAACAGAATACTTCAGGCGTGTGCATTTGGTGCTCAATACTGAGTTCAATTCACAGAACAGCATGTCAGCTATAAACATCTCGTTTGTATCTGTAGTGCAATATAGTTTCAGCACCCTTAAAGGAACCATAGCTGATAGTATGCGAATGAACGCCAAACATGAGAAAGCTTCTCCCTTGCCATTACTTTCATCATCCTAAAGCTGATAATGATCAGCTCTTTATGTCCAGATCTGAACGAGACCGAGGATTAGTTTAGTTGGAACTTTCTTACAAACCTGGGACATTCGGCCTTCAAATGATATCCGAAAACTAGAGAAAACTGGATGATGATCCGTGTCAAAGAATATCAGAGAAGTAAGAAAAAGTATTCTATAATAAAGGAAGCCAACAAATTCAAAATATGTGAGTAAAGAAATGCATGTAGAATGTAATAAACCTATTAAGTGGCAAAAACGTAAAAATAAGCAAGGAAAATGCGGTTGACCAGATACAGAAACTATGACAAGATCAGCATCTTCGTGGTCAATATTCTGTCCGTAACAAACAAGCTGATGGAGACAAACCGCGTACCCATCAGTGCGGAGTTAAAAGCTAAAAACGAAGGTTATAATTCATTCAGTACAAGACTAAGGCTTGCTAAGTAAAAATTACTAAGCGCACGTACAGAATAATAGTGTTAGATCAAAATAAAAATTCTGTGATCTTGTATTAGGTCGCACTTTATTGTCACCCTTTGAATACAGAGCCCGACATGACAGTGTTGGTCAATAATTTTTACGAAAAGAATACTGCAAGGATTATTTTGAACACCACCCAGACGGGGTTACAGAAATATGACCTTTAACAATTTTAAGTCACTTTACAATAGAAACTGACAAATCAATCAAAGATAATCGCCCAGAAATATTGATCAGAGTAAAGAAAAATAAATTGAGATTTCTTTTTAATATGGCACATCTTGAAGAGTGCAAATCATATTTGAAATTATTTAAAATATATAAAAACACAAAAATCTTGAGATAAAAATCTTAGAAATGTGGCACATGAGGACAACAATCATTTTAATTCTATTTGGTGCTCTCTGTTTGATAAGAAAATGTGTTGATAACCTCATTAAGAGGAACTCTTGTATCTCAAAACATAAAAATACACAAGTGCTGCTCACGTCTTACGTAAATTTTATCCATGTAAAATGTGTGTAATATTATATATATATATCTAAACTTATTTATAAATGGAACTTTGTCTGTGTGTGTATGTCTGTGTCTGTGTGTCCGTTACCTATAGACATCGAAACAGCTGAACCGATTCTCTTGAAAATTTACACAGTTGTACTATATGCGTCTGCGAGTGTTCTTAGCTAGGTTTTGTGTAGAGGTACCCTCGATAAATATCGAAAATCGAAAAAATCGCGTTATAGAAGGAGTGGTCCGATTTTAATCAAATTTGATACACTCATAGACAAAGACATAAGAAACGATATTCAGAGTTTCAAGGTTGCAGTTTTTACAATAGTGCAGAAAATTGATAATATATATATATAAGGTAAGATGTCTGTCTGTGTGTCTGTTTATCTGCCTGTATGTCTGTATTTTTTTCAGCACTTTTATTTTAGTTTTTGCTTCGGGTTTGGCTCTAAGTAGGTATAATTGTAGTTCTTAGTCTCAGCCATGATACCATTTACTCAGAGGACTTATTTAG